>JAUCBJ010003650.1:0-167316 GCA_032718475.1 Nemertoderma westbladi
ACCTTGCGCATGTAATACTTCAGACCTAACAGGTTGACACAATGTTACAGGAGGTATTGGTATGCCCTTTTGTATATTGACTAATTTGTCGCATTCTAGCGCGATACTTTGCTGCACTTCCTGCAACTCTGCTCTACTTTCCCTCACTGTTCCCTTAAGTTGGTGGACAGTCTCCTGCATCTGTCCTAGCAGGAGATTCATCCCCCGCCGTAACTCTTCCACCCACTCAACCGCCGAAGCGGGAGTCGCCAACATAGTAGCGGGCTGACGCGGGACGACGGGAGACAAATTATTGATTTCTCTCTCTGCTATCTGGACAGGGGTATTTGCATGGACTGTTCCACCGGGTACAGGCAGTGTAGTACTATGTAAAGGGAATTTAGAGTTAAGCTCTGGAAGTACAGGGGTCTCTAACACAGAAGTGACTTTGGGAACGACAGGCCTAATTATTTCAGGCTCATCAACTATTGTAGGGAGTCTTGTGACCTGAATAATTTGTTCTGTGGGTTCTGTACTACCTAAGTCTGTGCTAGCTAGTTGTCTTCTGACAGCTGGGGGCAAATCAGGCAGTTTATGACGGTGAGATGTTTTTCTACGCCTGCTTAGACGAGATCTATTTCCTCCGCCTTCAGGATCGGTGGTCTCGCCTTCCTCCGATGATGTGTATCCTTGGCGCTTGGGAGTAGATCGACTCATCATCTGCATTTGATTAGCAGTTAACTGTTTATTTATGTTGTCTTGCGTCTCTTGCAGATTTTCCAACTCCAGTTGGGTAATCTCCTCAGACGCTCTCCGTTCTGCTTCTGCCACTGCCTTTGCTGCTTTTCTTTCTGCTTCTGCTTCTGCCATTGCCGCTGCCTCCTTTCTTTTCCATTCTGCTTCTGCGATTGCCTCTGCCGCCTTTCTGTCTGCTTCTGCCATTGCTTCTGCCGCCTTTCTGTCTGCTTCTGCCATTGCTTCTGCCGCCTTTCTGTCTGCTTCTGCTTCTGCCGCCACTCTTGCTGCTGCTATTGCCTTTCTTCTCTCTATCAGTTCTTTCTTTACTTGCTCTTCTCGGACTCTAGTGAGGCGGAGTTTTTCATCACATTCAGCTTGGTTTGCAGCTAACATTTCCGCATCGATTGCGTCCAACACAAGCTTGGTTTCTTCACTATTAGGGCGAAGTCCAGACAGTCGTCTCCTCAACTCTTCGTCTCCTATGAATCGCTGATAGTCTGACAGATAGATGTCAATGGCGTCTCTAGTTCGCGGCTTCTCTGCTGCTGTTAATTCGCTTTCCACTTCGCTTTCCACCTCGCTTTCTACTTGAGAAGAAGTGGCGTCGGTTGATTCTTCATAGGTTGGCCGCTCATCATAAACCATATCCGCCATCTTCGCTCCGCGTTCGGGCGTCCGCTCAACAGTATCCGAACTACTGGAGCTATCGGGCCGCTGAGAACTAGGTTCTTGGCTAGGAGGTTGCTGCTGTTTTATAGCTTCTTCTTGATCCCGCTTGACTTGGGCCCGAGTGCCTATGGCAGACCAACGGCGCTTCACTAACTTCGCAAATTGCGAAATCTTTTCTACCAACCTAGGTTCTGACACAACCACTGCAGGGGTTGCCCTTCTTACAGTATGAGGGGTTTCAGACCTCGGTCTGGGATTCTCTACACTTTGATCTGAGAAACAGGCTGTTGTTTCTAGGAGACTATCTGACAGAGTTTGCCTTGTGTCAGCCATGTTTGATTGTACAGTTGAATGCCTACTGCTATATTACAGTTAAAGCAAGTCTAGCAATTCAGTATCACTGTTAGCCTAGTAATTAATTACCGATACTGCTACTCAGTGTAGCGTGATATATATATAATATATTAGAATACCGGTATGCTTATAATATATATATAAGTATTATTACAGACTAGATTTGTCACAGAGTACCGGTATATAATTTTAGCACAAATATATATAAATATATAATAGGCCTATCGTGAATACCGGTATACAGCCTACACTTATAGTATATAAGTATAATTCTGGACTATAATTAATTACAGAGTACCGGTATGATTTCAGCACAAATTTATAGAAATAAATATAATAAGCCTATGGTAAATACCGGTATGTCAATTATTTTAGAATAATTGAATTTCTGAATATTTTAGGGTTACTTGGTTACTTTAACTTACTTTATTACCGTTGGTTAAGCAGCAGTCCAACTGATATTGAGACCTAGTTGTTGTATGGCAGGCCTACTATTTATAAATCGTTTGAGTTGATTTATAATATTTATATACCCGTTTAAAAGGGTTTTGTCAATATTTGAAATAAATGTTATTATTTCTGGGGGGTCACTACACAGAAGCTGTGCGCTCTCAGTGGAGTGCTATTTATTGGACACTAAAACAGATAATTCTAATTTACCTAAGTTACTTAATACTACAAATTACTTACGATACGGGTGAGATTAATTCTCTAGTTAAACACAACAAAAATATTACGTACGAAATTTTTTTTTTTTAGGGTAATTTTACAGGAAGTCTACAAACCAGCCTAACAAAGGGTTAGAATTCTGGTTATTACAACGGACAGGGTACTACGGTATTTGAAATAATAGGTAGTAAATATATTGTACTGTCCAGATAGGAAAATACCACCGCCTGACGACCTATAACCGTATCGCTATAGGTACTACGTTATGTATCACGGATTGTTCCTACCCAGAAGCTAATAGAGCTAACGAATGTGCCTATCAACCACTTTACAACACAAATATACTGCCTACACTAATTACTTCGGAAAGCACTGTACACTAAACCCTAAATTAGGTACAAGTACCGGTATAACAAATAATCAGTAGTTAAATATACTTGAACAGTTAAAAGAACCACGGCATCTGCTGGAGTGACCGAAGCACAAAATCTCCAGTCTTTACCTACGCCAAGCAGCCCTGATGTAGTACCGGGGTTAGTTTAACTATAACGGTATGTATAACAAGCACAATTACTGTAGGAATAAACTTGGGGACATGAATGTTGCGAATAATCGCATAAACTCTGAATAATAAATATTACGCTACTCGTACAGAATACTCAAACAAATACAAACCAAACGCTGGCAGACTACTATTAAGCCTAAACAAACTACAGTATGTGCAGATTCTGAAACTGTTAGTTAGTATGCGTTCTAACACGGTAGTACGACTTACTCTTTAAGAGGGGATTGACCTTACCGCTTATGGCTGCCCCAACTTACTAACGGCACTTGATCAGACCAACTCTACACACACAGCAATCCCTTCAGACCCAAAAATAGCTAGACGACAATCCAGCCTACAAATATTTGAGTAATAACTATTACGGTACCTGAACAGACCACACAAACAAACACAGGCTAAAACACTGGCAGACTACGATCAAGCCTAAATAAACTACAGTATATGCAGACTCTGAAACTGTTAGTTAGTATGCGTTCTAACACGGTAGTACGACTTATTCTTTAAGAGGGGATTGACCTTACCGCATATGGCTGCCCCAACTTACTAACGGCACTTTATCAGACAAACTCTACACACGCCGTAATCTCTCCAAACTCAACAACAGTCAGACAGCAGCTCAGCCTACAATTATCTGAACAATCTGAGCAGGGTCACACACCTTCTGCTCAATATTAGCTTACTAGGAAATAAAACCGACAGAAATAAGTAAGCTCCAAAAGAAACAAGGGGTGTACAGTCCCTAATCTCTTAAACAGCCTACCGGTATACAATAATCAAAATCGAATAATACTAAATGTACTTGTACAGCAGTACCGGTACCGGTGATGACAGTTAGGCCTACTGACCTACAGAAGCACCGGTTCAGTTTTACCAGTCACTACGGTATTTTGCAACCTTATTGCCTACTGCAATAAGATTATAAACTGTTACTGTTCGCGCTTTTGAAGACCTTTAGCAGTTTAACCTGCCAAAATTTATATGTCTTTTAGTTAATTAAAACCACTTTAGCATATGACAATATTTTATGCTAATACGCAAAACATTAGCCGAAGGCAGCCCATGCGCGATCATTCACCCGATGGATCTACACCCGGGAGGCTGAATTCGGATGCTTAAATTGTATTATTGCAGTGTAAGGTTGCAGTGTATACCTACTGTATTATTCGATAGATCGTTAATAATTAATCTCTGACAGATATTATTGGCTTTCGGGAAATATTAACAGTTCCTTTAGGACGTGGCGCTTTATCTATTTAAACAGAACTAAGACTTATACTAAAACGCAACGATACTGCTTATGATTGAAGTATAAAGCGTATTCTTTAGGAAATACTTTGTTACCAATCACAATCATACACACTATTCTGCCGACCGTCAGTATATTTGATCACACATAAAGAGAGCAGCAATTGACTCACGTAGGGTCTGCTAAATAACATTGGATTCAATACACACCACATTAATATAAATCGCAATTGTTATGTATAGCCGGTCTCTCTAACCTGTAGTGTATCAAGAAAATTGGGAATTTGGGTGATTTATCCGTATTATCCAAAGAGCAATATTTCCATCAACAAATAGGTACAATTAATAACTGACGGTAAAATAACAGTACAAACAATATGATTAATGCAATTAAATTAAGTGAGCATGTTAATTAGTGAGTTATTGAGATTAGTTAGTAGGTAACAGTTTATACTTTCGATAATTTAAGCAGTTTACTAGAGTTCTTCCCAAAAAGCCGGTGTTTCTGGCTTAGACAGCAATAACAACAAAGTATCAAGTAAAAGCAGTAAGACTGAACACTCTCCTTATGATCGACCGAAAAGCTACACGTCGACAGGAAAAATCGCTCTGATTGGCTCAAGCCAAACAAAGAACCATGCATCCAATGGCTGTTTCCATGTCAGCAACCAGCTGTTAGATGTCGTAATATGAATCATCACGGCTAAGCTGTGAAAGGTAGTTGGTGCATTACAGGTTTTTTGCCTTACCATGTCCGCCAAAACACGTATATAGCAGAATGACTTTTATGTCCGTTAAAACACCTGTAACGGTACCTTGCGGGCGAGGGGAATATATATACAGTTAGAGAACCTTTTTAGAGTATTCCAGCGCCTGGGGGGAAACTGGATTGCGAAGCAAAAGGGGCCAGTTAGATCCCACAGAAGCTTTTACAGTTGCTCTTCACTTTCTGCATTCGATGGGGTCTCAGTCATAATTCAGGAGTTTTATTTCACTCTGCACTCAGTATGCAGTACTGTATACTGAAGTATCAGTTAGAGTATAGGCCAGAAAACAGCAGACTTCAGAACTACTGTACTACTACAGTACGGAGTACAGTTGGGTATTCTCAGCGAGATTTGGCTGCATTTATGGATTATGCTATCAAATCTCGCTGAAAAATTCAAAATATCACTAAACCTTTCTAAATTTGGTATTACTTCGTCATGTCCACACCCCCTGTTATTTTTCTACGTTTTACCTGTCACTTTTTGTATGTTTTTAGTGTTTTTTAGCAAGTCGTTAGACTCGATTACTGTAAGAAAATTGATGACAGAAAAAACTTTGAAAAAAAAAAAGAATTGAAAAAAAAAATAGAAATAAAATTGCTGGCTACTGACCTAGAGCAAAAACGACTCTAACGATTTTGATGACATTTTGCATGATCCATGAAAATTGATTTCTATGGGTACTTGTGAAATCGCAGTTTAAATTGAAATATCTCAACTTGTCCGAGTTCGCTCGACCTACTGTAGTAGTAGTAGTATCTCAACTTGTTTGATTTCGAAAAATAGCCCCAAAACACGAAAATTACCATAGGCGCAATGATAAAAACACCAGCGGGCACTCATGAAAATGTATAGAGATGATGGCCTGGTAATGCATTCAATAGGAATGCCAACTAGAACTAACAAAGAAGTACTTTCTGTGCCAAGTATTATCACTCTACTCTACAACCCAGACAGTAAGCAAACATGAACTGGTTTAGCTGGCTATTACAGTCTCAGCTGAATAACTCTTCCCAATGCATCCTATGGGAAAATCTACAAGGATACTCACACTACTATGTTAATGACTGTTAGTTACACAGTGTGTTGGCTACTATTGATTGCACTGTACTCTCATTTAATAATAATTATTTTATTTTTAAATCTTTGTGCCAACATTACTACTGTGGAGGCTGTATGCTTATAATCTGTTATAATAATAATACAATTATTGTTGTATTTAATTAATATCGTGGTTCACATTGAACAGTGTAAATTGTTAATCGCGGTTTACATTGAAACATCTCAACTTGTTTTATTTATTACAAAAATAAGAACGAATTTGCTTGTGCGCGATTGTATTGAATTCATGACAACTGCTGTTATTACTATTAATCAATTGACACCTCGACTCCTCTCCGATTTCTCTATCCTATAGAACAAAATAATCATTTCGTTAACTGCTCTCTATCTTCTACTGTTGTACAGGCTCCAGCCTATGACCCCGTAGGAATTTTATATATGACTCGGCTACCCTACAGTACATAGATGTTTAGTGCAGACTTGGCACATTTAAAAAAATTTGGTTAGACGTTACCAAATGGTTGCGCTCGTCTTTTAGGGGGTCTTAAACATAGCAACGGAGAAAATTACCATAGCAACAGCTCTTATAGTAGATATGACGATTTAAAATTTATAGCAGATTAATATTTTGGATATTTAATGGCATATTTCGTTTTTGAAAATACCATAGCAACAAGGCGAAAACGACCTTCAAAGATAGCAATATTGACCATGTCCATAGCAACGGGCTTTGTAATGCGTATTCAGTGATCGTATCATGATGGAATCAGAGTCTACCACAATTATATCACGTATAAGGAACAATATGCATTCTTTTTCAGTTTCTAGTTACCATGGCAACGAGTAACCTTGACTAAAAACAAGCTACTGTACATATTAGCCGCAGCGTTTTTAAATCAACCTCTACCCCCACTATTTCGAGTATATGGAAAAATCTGCAATATGTTTTAGTTTCTAGATGCCATGGCAACGCGTCAGACTTGTTAATAAAGTGTCTTAAAATGTGTTAGCCGTTTACACTATGTAAATTAATCATAATTATAACATTCTTAACTATGGAATTAAATTGTGACAAGAATTGCAATTCCGACAGTATTCAGTGCACATAACACCGTTATGCCTACAAGAACATCGCTGCATCAAGCAGTCTTTCTGACAGGCACATGTATTTACTAGTGAATCGGGAATTTGTGAAAGGTATTTATTGGGCAACAACATTCCATTTGCACCAGTATTCCAACCAAAATCTAATACACTTAGATTTACCACGAAGTCATTGCATAGTGATGCAATCTTATTTATTATGTAGAGACATCGCAAAATGTGACCATTTATGGATTCTGTTGTTGGAGGGAGATCCTATTACTACTACTAGGATCGGCATGCTGCATTGCAGCTGCATTTTTAAGAATGCTGTCTATGAATTATAGGTCATTGATCAAGAAAACTTGCCACCTCCATGCAGCATAAAGGAGGTGCCACCTGTGGCTGCATAGACCCTCTTACTAGCAGGCAAATCTGGGTCCTGTGACTAGGACCCCCTTCGTTCTGGGATAAGGACGCCCTTGGTCCTGGATTAAGGACCCATATACTTGGCTGCAGGGGTATATGGCCTGGCCAGGCAGACCAGGCAGACCGGAAGGCAGGTGAGGACCTTCGAATACGTAAGGGAAAGGCATGGGCAGCCTTGAATAGGCATTCCAGGATTTGGAAGTCACCGATAATTAATCGGAAACTTAAGGTCCGATTATTTAGAGCAGCAGTAGTTCCAGTATTCCCTCTATGGGAGTCCATGTTGGGCTCTAACTGCTGAGGACACCAAATCTCTGGATGGCACATTCACAAGAATGCTACGCCGGCTTCATTGTGTCAAGTACAAGGCACACATCTCCAACCAGACACTATATAACATTGGAGGTGTCTCATTGGTTCCCCCAAGCTGGACACTAGAACAAAGTCGCCTCTGCTTTGCAGGACATTACTTTCGCCGTGAGGACCAGCCAGAGGACCATACCTATTCTGGCGCACATGACCCACCATTTGCTTTGCAGCTCATCTGCTGGGCCATGCCCTGTACCCCTGCTGCTAGGTGCAGGTCGCAGTGAAGTGCACTCCGAGTGGACATGAGAACACTCTACTCATGATCAGCCACATGAAGATCACATTTGTACCATTGGTAGAGGCAGGTCTGCCTGGCCAGGCCATATACCCCTGCAGCCAAGTATATGGGTCCTTAATCCAGGACCAAGGGCGTCCTTATCCCAGAACGAAGGGGGTCCTAGTTACAGGACCAGATTTGCCCTAGTAAGAGGGTCTATGCAGCTACAGGTGGCACCTCCTTTATGCTGCATGGAGGTGGCAAGTTTTCTTGATCAATGACCTAGAATTCATAGACAGCATTCTTAAAAATGCAGCTGCAATGCAGCATGCCGATCCTAGTAGTAGTAGTAGGATCTACCTCCAACAACAGAATCTATAAATGGTCACATTTTGCGATTTCTCTACATAATAAATAAGATTGCATCACTATGCAATGACTTCGTGATAAATCTAATTGTATTAGATTTTGGTTGGAATACTGGTGCAAATGGAATGTTGTTGCCCAATAAATACCTTTCACCAATTCCTGATTCACTAGTAAATACATTTGCCTGTCAGAAAGACTGCTTGACGCAGCGATGTTCTTGTAGGCGTAACGGTGTTATGTGCACTGAATACTGTCGGAATTGCGATTCTTGTCACAATTTAATTATTCCATAGTTAAGAATGTTATAATTATGATTAATATACATAGTGTAAACGGCTAACAGATTTTAAAGACACTTTATTAACAATTCTGACGCGTTGCCATGGCATCTAGAAAGTAAAACATATTGCAGATTTTTCCATATACTCGAAATAGTGGGGGTAGAGGTTGATTTAAAAACGCTGCGGCTAATATGTACAGTAGCTTGTTTTTAGTCAAGGTTACTCGTTGCCATGGTAACTAGAAACTGAAAAAGAATGCATATTGTTCCTTATACTTGATATTATAGTGGTAGGCTCTGATTCCATCATGATACGACCACTGAATACGCATTACAAAGCCCGTTGCTATGGACATGGTCAATATTGCTATCTTTGAAGGTCGTTTTCGCCTGGTTGCTATGGTATTTTCAAAAACGAAATATGCCATTAAATATCCAAAATATTAATCTGCTATAAATTTTAAATCGTCATATCTACTATAAGAGCTGTTGCTATGGTAATTTTCTCCGTTGCTATGTTTAAGACCCCCTAAAATACGAGCGCAACCATTTGGTGACGTCTACCCAAATTTTTTTAAATGTCCCAAGTCTGCACTAAACATCTATGTAGGGTAGCCGAGTCATATATAAATTCCTACGGGGTCATAGGCTGGAGCCTGTATTACTGTATAATAATTCATTTTAATAATTCTTTTAATAATTCATTCATTGTTAATTCGTTTATAATTCATTTAGATGATTACAACATAATAATTATAGTTTGAAGTTGTCTAGAAAATTTCTCGTACACCACCGGGACTACCCTCACACTAATTTATTATCTGACATAACAAAAAGCTTATCTTGACTCGTACTTTCTCCTACGACTTGCTTCACGGACCGCTAGGCCCGTCTCTAGTTTTGATTTATATTGATGAAAGTTCTATAACATTATTAGATATATTTTTTTATGGTATCTAGTGTTTTTTGAAAATATAAAATAAGTTAGGGTTAGGGTTAGCCTGTTAGGTTAAATATAGTTAGGTTAAATAATTACACCATCAGAAAGCCCCTACAAAACTAAATTGTTTGTATGTCGTGTTTTCGAATAAACAAACAATTTACAAAACAATTTACATTGCCAGATTTGGCTGAAAATTATAATAATATTTTTCGTAGGTAGGAATAATAATGTAAACGGCGGTCTGACTTTGAGGTAGCTCAGCAACTGGGATGAATGACAGGAAAATCTATGAATTCATTCAGTTAGGCAGGCAGGGGGATAGGATAGGAGGTGCACAGTAGGCATATATTACCAATTGGGGTGTCGTTTCAGCTTTCTCATAGGGTTAATGTTAAATTAATATTGAAAAATTAGTGCCTAGAAGTAAAAATTTTACCTACTATAAATACTGTAGTTTCGTTGAAAAATAGCTGAGATATCGGCGTTCAAAAATTGCAGTTATTTGCTTCCGCTGCAACCTGCCGGCAATTTATTATATTTCATACATACACGAATGTTTTAGACATAATTATTTATTTATTTGTTTGACGAGTCAGTATTAATAGTTTGATGTCATTTTACTATTGCGATTACGTACAGTACAGTAGCTAACCATTAAATAACAAAATATATTCCAGAATATTATTTATTACAGTACAGCAGTATATAATAATACAGTCGACTAATTGACGACCATGGCTACTTGAGACGCCTCTTATAAAGACACTGGCCTTGAAGTTGCGGATAATCTCGCGAAAGTCGGGTTATTGGGGGTTGTGGCGGCGCAATTTTGTCGACAGCCCGGCATAGCATTATTAATGCAGCTGCTTCCAGCATGCGGATTATAGATAGATAATTGAAGGTGAAGAGCAATAATCCCCATTTACCTACTGTAGGTAAAAATTGCGCAAAGTCTTATTTACCGCTCGGCCATCATTGACTGAACGGTAAATAATGTTAATTTTAACAATAAATGTTTATTATTATTATTCCTTTGAATTATCTTGCATTTGAAGTCAAAGGCCCTTATATGGCCTTAATGGTTTACAAATCAGTGGAAAACAATACATAAGTTGCTACAATAATCTTTCATTTAACAATCCCTATATTTAACACTAACTTTTTTTTTTATCATTACAAAATTATGTTTAATGTTACAGTTTATAGAGTTTCAAAATTACACCATTTAAATTCCTGGGTTCTTTATAAAGTCAACTGGGTTTGTAAACAAGTTACGTACGGTGTTTCCTTCCGAAGATAGCTATTCCCATAGGAGAAATCTAACTCCTCCCGAGCGCATTCTTTTGCATTACCGTAGTTTCCCTAGAAGCGTACGGAATGATTCCAGGTTTTCGAACAACCATCACTGATTGCCCGAAATCTCTGGTGCATTTCTACAGTACTTGGACATATTCTGGTTAGTGGGGGAAGCCACTGAACTTATAGAAGTTCCCACTTCTTACCACGACACTCAAGACTCACATCGTCAAACCCGATGGGGGATGAAGTCGCAGTGAAGGTAGGGCGACTTTAGAATTGGGTCGAAAGTATACCAAATGCAACACGGGTTGATGTATACATTCCCCATATTACACCCGAAAATATGTCCAGTTTCGCTTCAGACATGAACTTATTCAAACCAGTTGAATTCAACAATCCAACAGTTGTAGTTAAGGGGCCCATTACACGAAATTTTAATTTTATTATTTATAAAGCTACTATTCTGAAACTTTAACACGATGATCTGTGATCTTTTACTATAAAAACTGAGAAGACCTATATGGATATCTTCGTAAGCCCATTTGTTCGAAAAATATGGCACTTTTTGTGCGGTTCGGTTTTTTTTCACAAATTGTATCAATTTTGAGGCATTTCTATGTAAAATATATCATGTTTAAGGATCTGTAATACCGCCTGGGCTTAAGTTCTCGGTCCAAGACTCTGGCCCAGTGGACCTAGATATGTAGGCTATCTTCTATAAAAATTTCAGCACAAAATTATTGTTTTTGTAAATTTATGGAGGTTTTAGTACATGTTCGGACCATATTTTGGGAATCAAATATTTTGAGATAGACAAAGAGTAGCATTTACAAAATCGGTCCAAATAGATCCAAATGAAGATAGATGATGGAAGATAGAAATGAATAGATCTATAGAAAATCCAAATGGCTGTGTTTTACAAAACCAATAGGCCTACTCACTATTGTAGCTCTAAAGCTGCTGAAAATTTTGGTATATGTTCCATTCAATATAATTATATTAAATCGCATCAGGGATCCCATTGACAGACTGCTCCGTGGAAATCAGAATGGGTTCCGTAAAGGTCGTGGGACCATGGAGCCCATTTTGGCACTTAGAAGGATAATTGAAGAGTTATCAAAAAAGAAAGACAGGCATCTGGCTGTTATCTTTGTTGACTTCTTCAAGGCCTTTGATTCAGTCTCTCGCTCACGTATGTTCAGCATACTTTCATTATATGGGATTCCTGATGAAATTATTGCAGCAATCAGATCAGTATACGATGGTTCGACAACATTTGTGTCTACTGTTGACGGTGACACAGAACCATTTGAAGTGTTATGGGGCGTCCTCCAGGGAGACACACTTGCGCCATTATTGTTCATAATTGTGGTTTTTTCGTATGGTATTTTTAATACAAGTGTTAATAAAAAAATTTCAAAATAATACTAGAATAAAACTATGTTTTATTTCTTTTATTCTCTCACTAGAATGTCTTATAGGCAAGATTAGAGTTCTCCTCACAAGTTTATTTAAACTGTAATTATATTATATTTTCTGTGGACTTTTTATCATTATTCTACAGTTAATTACAATGTGATTAACGATCCTCCTGTCTTACACATTTTATTGACATAATAAAACTGTAAGCTGTAACCTAATTTATACATCAATTTTGAGAAAAAAAAATTTAAAGAAATAAGTGGTGTTATCTATGGTTTGACTCCGTTTTCGTATCGTATCCTGTCCGTTAGCTAGTATGTTCAGTTCGTCTTCGTCCTACCTAGTTTTTTCCTGTAACCCTTTAAGAGGTCTACGTCATCTAATAGTTGTAGAAATTTGGTATTCGCCCCACATCACCATGATCTGTCAGTGCTATCCTTAACAATCAACTATAGATAATAGAACCACTGAGCACTATAAACTGAAACAAGATCGGAGAATTAATATATCGCCTCAATGTAAAATTACCAACTAAGGGAAAGGAACAGGTTTACAATGGCACGTTAATCTAACCGAAACAATAACCTAAATTCAATATTAGCAGCTTACAGTTTTATTTTTGGGAGTAATCAGCTGTTATTTGTGTCGAAAGTCTCCCCCTTATCTGTAAAACGCGCAATAATCTTATAAAGTGCTAGATTATAATACATGTTATAAAGATGACTTGATATAAATAATTAAAATAACGTAATAATATATTATTAACTATAAATATAAAATATACAGTTTTATTGGTGTACCTTAGATTTAATAACTAAGTCGGATTATGGTCAACTGCATTATTTATTAAAAAAAAACTCTTCTAAAACAGTTTAAACAATCCGAAAACAACCAAAGTCTGGGCCCACCGTCTTGTATCGATTGTTTCCAACCGATGAGTCATCAACCATGTGTGTTCGATCCACCATATACAGTCCACCGGATCAAAGCTGATCGTCTGTGACTGGACTGTGGTTGCTAAGAGATACGGTCCTGGTCTATGCAGCGTATTCGGCCTGGTTATTCTGCCGCTCCGCTGGGCGCTGGCGACGCCGCCGACACTGAATCCGACGACGGACAGGAGCTCATCCAATGTCCGACCTTCCCACACTTAAAACATTCGTTCTGCTGTCGTTTCTTCCACATCTTCCGCTTATAAGCCGAACCTTTTACTACGAATTTTTTCTTAGTATACGATTTTCTCTTCATATTAATGCGAACGAAGTTATTCTCTTCTTTATTATTTTTCCTCGACGAACACACTTTGGAGGACTCGCCCCCGCTATTCTTTCTCTTCCGGGAGGCTGTCTTTGTTCCTCCCTCCACCCCCTTCCCACCCACTAAACGAGACGGCGAAACATTTCCTTCCAATTGATCGCTATTAGAATCTCGAGAGAAAGTTTCACTGAACCCCGAAAGAGTAACGGCAGAATCGCAGTTCACATTGTTTGATTTATTATAAGTATCCGAAATTGTGGGTCCTGGGGAACCGAACGTAAACGCAATATCCGAGTTGGGTGAGCAGCCAGACAGCCAATCCGGGGATAAACCTACCGGGACTGATAACTTCCTACTCCGTTGCCCCCGGGACAACGGGACGAATCCTTCGCGATGAGTCGGGGTTACTGTTAAGATTGTGAATCCTCTCTGGGAGCCACAGCGGAGGTTATGTGGGGCGTAGTTACCGGTTGGTTTAGTGGGGGAGGAGGGTTTAGACCTATTTGTTACGTAGTTACCGTTTGGTTTGGTGGGGGATGAGGGTTTATTTGTTACGTAGTTACCGGTTGGCTTGGTGGGGGAGGAGGGTTTATTTGTTCCATTGTTATCCGCGGCTTGGTTTGTTACATCATTACAAGAGGGTTTGAGGTTTGTTATATTGTGAAGAACGTTTTCTTTTGTTTCCTTTTCATTGACGAGTTTGTTTGTTCTGGAATATGGTTTTGTTTCAGTGTTACTAGCAGATTGTCTGGGAACTAGTTTAGGGTTTTCGTCAGAATCGGCCGTTGAACACTCCACGCCAACACCTACAGGCTTTACTCGACTCAATGTAAATTTATTACCCAGCCCAGATGCAGATACAACTAGCGACCGGTTTATATTTGCCCTTTTAACTATGCGAGGCGGTGGTTCACCGCTTGGCGTTTCCTTCCTATTTTTAAGGGCACCAAGACAACTCACCCAGCCACCGACAGAGGGATTTACTTCCGGTGTCGATTTCTCTTTCGATGATTTTCCTTTAGTTTTCATGGTAACGGTATTGAATTTTGAAAGCGCCACCTAACTGCCTAACAACCACGAATCACGAAATCGGTAGATCCTAGCAGTACCAGTAATCCAGGCTACGTTAGTTAGATAATGGAGAGGGTACAGGTACAGATTGTTTTTAAATCATCGGAAGTTGATTTAGTCCAACACAAATCAGCAATAACCAGATAACAGTATTATAGCATAGCAAGCAAGACAGACTGTTATATTGTTAGGAGCGCCATCTGAGTTTATACTGTTAGTAGCATAGTAGGCCTAGTTCAGTAGTTATCAGACTCTGTTTCTCTGGGTCAGGTCAGACTATCTTCACACGCGAAAGATCAAAGAGCAGAAGAGTCCATTCAAATTGGAAAATAATATGCTCTTCTATCTAGTTAGTTATCAAGTTATAAACTGATAAAGGCAGTTAGTTATCTTTCTATAAAATTACCGTACTCTGACCTAGGAATTGTCATCAGACAGACAGACCGACGAATAATACTGTAATAGCTTAAAGCTATTATTCTGCTATTATTTTTTTTAGGTCTGCGGTATTATAAAGTTATACATAAGTTGATTTATATAACAAAAGATAATAAACAGAACATTTTATTTCTACTATATCCCTGCTGTGCTATCTCATACCGGTAACCTATAAACAATAAAATCAGAAAATAATAACGAGGCCGATGCTTTCACATAGCAGTGGCACAGTCCATAGTCCAGTAGTCACCAACATCGTAGGCCTACACAAGGGAAGTATGTTCTCTATACAGCTGTAAGCCAGTAGGCAGATTGTAGTTTGGTAGGCCTATACTGCTATAGCAACCGTGCACGCACAGGTATTGTGCCCGGTAGCTTAAAGCAATGCACAATGTGATTGCTGAAGCAGTACAAACCCATCCATCCTTATCTCTCTACTCAATAGAGGTAGAGTAACACTTGTTTCTAACACACCGCTCATTGAAGCTAGCTATTTGTTATTAACAATCATTTTATTTTTATTAATTTCACCATTTGACTGCAATGAAGCCTGGCGCCTATACATAACAATGACATGACAAGTAGTGCGTGTTACTTTATTAATCTCAGGGATATATGCTCGCAATAGTAGTACATTACGTCGCGGTTTGGTAGACACAATCAATGGAGCCAAAAACGCCTTCTAATAAAACCCACTAGTCAAACTAAAACTAGTCAAACTGATACTATTAGCATTAATGCTGAAAACGTAATTAAAATTGTTTTTCTTACTTTAATAATTTTTAATTTATTATTCTTAATTATTCATTCATTTTATTAACCTAATTTGTTTTAAATTGTTTTTACTAATTTATTTTAAATTATTTTTCTTAATTTAATAACAAATGTTTTGCCCATTAATTCAATACAATAAAAGTATAGTAGAATCTCATTAGAAAAGTTCGTATTACAGTAAAAAATCCATCCACAAGTTAAAAACAAATTTAAATTCGCAATGCATTGTTGAATTAATTTTGTTCAATACAATATATTTTATTGTATTTTGTGTTATTTCAGTAACAAAAGAATAAGTTGTAATGTAATTGATATAATAATATCCCGTTACAAATTTACAAACAACTACGTTCTTCTAATGGACGACTAACTAATGCGACGCAATATAAAGAAATGAAAAATATATTCGGATTGACTTTAGTTATACTTGTAGCTTCACCGTCATTGGTTTCTATTTACTGCAGCGATATACCCTGGGAAATACAGACAACGCCCGAAACAACTGACACACCGTCAACTACGTCTGCACCTAGCTCGACACCCACAACCAGTATAATACCAACGACAACGACAAAAGACCGTGGATCAGCTACAGAAATGGGATTATCCCAAAATCACAAGGTAAGAAAAGGATACCGACAAAGGGAGGTATTTACAATATAAATAATTACTTTTATATTATTTGAAATAATAGATGCTAAGACAAAATAAAATTCGTAAAATCACACATCAAATATTCTACGTTTCTGGTTAAAAGAGTCGAAGGATCAAAAAAATTAAAGAGTCGAAAGGGAAAGAGTCGATATGATTTAGTTTTTATTAATGAATTAATAATTGCAAAATGCCTACGCGCATTATGTAACTAATAGATTACTTCAAGGCATGATATTTATTCGAATACCTCATTACTAGAAGACTCCCATTGCAGAAAAACCAATGAATTCAGATTAAAAAGAGCATTTTTTGGCTCAATAAACACGGTATCCAATAGAATCCGGTCAACCAATCAATATTTTCACACGACATGAATGACCAACAATAACTTAAAATTGTTATAAAATGCTCTGGAATATACATTTAATCCTGATTATACGTCAAAAATTATAACAATTATATATTTTTTTTCTAGGATTGCAATTCCTCCTCTGAAAATGCTCTAGAAATTAAAGTGAATTTGAAGGTTTACTTCCATCACTCGGCTTCCAAACTATTAGAAGACGCCCTACCATACTACACGTTGGTTCTAGAAACTTTCAGTTCGGTATGCTGTTTGGCTCTTCTCGTTATGTATTCAATGGTAGAGAAATTACGGTCTTTGCCAGGAAAATTAATAATGAATCTCTCCATTGCGTACATATTATACTATTCAGCAGACATCCTCTGGATGGCGTTAAATATCCACCAACCACAAAGTTGCACCGTTCCACTAATGTACGTACGATATACCTTGTTTTTGGTTGTATTTGTATCCACTTTTACTACCGGTTACTCCAGTCTGTGTGTGCGTCGACGTGTTAATAGCCGCACTCCTTCTAAAACTACTAACTGGCGTCTCTTTATATACCTTGTCGTATCTTGGCTAATCCCAACTGTTGGGACAATTACATTCGCGGTTCTAGATTCCTTAAAAACTATTTATCGTCTAGAAGGCGTTAGTCGATTCTTTAATTGGAAGGCGAGTTGCTGCCAAATATCTCAAGATTTCAGACAAATGGAGTTGGCCATTCACGGTGGCCCTTTAGTAGTGGGCGTGGCACTTCTACTAGGCCTCCTATTGGCTACAACATACGCGGAGAAAACAAAGAAAACTCGACGTTTTAGTGTGGTGCGGTTTAATCTCACCGAATCGCCAGTACTCCACCCGAGACTGCACAAATTAATCCTGTTATTCTCGGCTTTAGCATGGGGTCTACTTATACCCCTACAGTTCGTCAACAAGGACTATCTGATACTGACCCTAACCCTAAAGTATCTACACGTGTTTACCTTGGCGATTGTTGCTATCACAATTATGGCGATTGCTTTCGCAAAGGGGACCAGGAATTTATATATAGAGCAGAAAGAAAAGCATCGCAATAACTCCATCTCCATGGTTACTGTGCTCAACGGTCACACTTCTACGTACAATGACTTTTATTCTTCAATTCAATGAGATTGAATTAATTCAACATAACTGAAAACTAATTTATTCAGATTCAACTATAAACATTATGTTAAATGTATGATCACTTATGTAAGGCTTATTGGAATGAATAATTGACATTATAAATTGTTAATTTATTAGATAATTTCCCAGAATATTAAGACAAATTGACAAAATGAACAAACTACTGGCCTGTAGGGATATGTAGACCTACCTTTTTTAAATCTCCTATCTCCAACTCTTTAACATATAAAAATTACAGTTAGTAACTCACACAGTACACCATGCCCCGGAGGAATATGTCATATTCCCCACCCCCAGCCCACCCAAATTATTCTACAAAAATCGTAACTTGAGATGCCATGCATTATGCAACAGAGATAGTTTCACCTCCGTCTTCCTCCGTGGGTGAGCCAGAATTTTTATTTTCCATTTGATTATTTCGCTACAAATACAATCGTTAAATATGAATAAGATTGATAAAAGGATGTTTTATGTATTAGATATTTTTTAAGGAATCGATTCAGTCTCTCGCTCACGTAATATGTTCAGCATACTTTCAATATATGGGATTCCAGATGAAATTATTGCAGCAATCAGATCAGTATACGATGGTTCGACAACATTTGTGTCTACTGTTGATGGTGATTGGTGACACATAACCAAGTATTATGGGGCGTCCTCCAGGGAGACACACTTGCACCATTCTTGTTCATAATTGTGGTTGACTATGTTCTAAGCATGTCCTTAGATCATCGTAATGATGATGTGGTGATGGTAACTCCACCTACTAGCTCCAGAAGTCAAGGAAATACTGCAAAGTACCTAACTGATCTATACTTTGCTGATGACTTAGTGGTTCTGATGAATCAGAACCACTAGAGGGAGCCCAACGGCTCCTCAGCTCATTAGTACATGCTGCTTCTAGTGTTGGTCTTTTTGTTAACTCTAAAAATACCAGAATTTTGACTGTTAACTTTGAAAGTCCTCAGCAAATCTCTGATCGGATGAGCATAAGCTCAAAGGATGGTATGCTTGAGCATGTGGACGACTTCTGTTACCTGGGATCATGGATCCGAAGTCAGGTGAGGACCTTCGAATACGTAAGGGAAAGGCATGGGAAGCATTGAATGGGCTTTCCAGGATTTGGAAGTCACATAGAATTCATCGGAAACTTAATAGCTTTATTTAGAGCAGCAGCAGTTCCAGTACTCATCTATGGGAGTCCATGCTTGGCTCTAACTGCTGAGGACACCAAATCTCTGGATGGCCTATTCACAAGAATGCTACGCCGGGATACACTGTGTCAAGTGCAATGCACACATCTCCAAGCAGACACTATATAACATTGGAGGTATATCCTAGGTTTCCCCAAGCTTGACACTAGAATAATGTCGCATCTGCTTCCAGGACATTGTTTTCGCCGTGAGGACCAGCCTGTGTACAATATTGTGGATTGGCAGCAATTTGGAGAAAATTAGCATGTTGGACAGCCCATGACTTTCTTACGCATCTTAAAGGACACATAATGTAGCACATCTCAACGTGCAGTTTCAATGCATCAGGCCGATTAAGGTAGTTAGCGGTAGTAGACTAGTAGGAATGATGACAATTTTCGTTGAGTTTCATTCATTTTTGTTGTTGTTGAACAAATAAAAATGGTAATTATCTTAAATGTCGGGGTGGTTTGAATTAAACTTAAAACATTTGTATCTCAGAATGACCCTTTTTCACGAGAGCGACTATTTTACTTTTCAGCCAATTTTTACTGAAATTTGTTGAAATTTGGTAGACTTGTTCAGAATACTATTGTCAATAAAACTTCAGAACAAATTTCACTAAAATTACCCAGGAGCCTCTTCGGAACAAAAAGGCCCACAAAAGACCTTATTGCGGGACCTTTTAGTTCTAAAATGTCCCCAAGTCTATTTTTTGGTTCACAAGTATTGGATGCAGAGGCTCTCTGAACCAATATTGAAGATTCCAACAAATATTCGAATTTTGGGGCCAATTTTAAAATATTTGGTTTCGTTAAATATTCTTAAACCCCCAACGATGTTTAGTAGGATGAAAATAACTTTCACCCAATATTACAGTACAGCCCCGGACACCAAAACGTGAAGTTCAATTATATTATGTGAATTAATTAAAGGTAAAACCAAATATTTAATTACTTCGCGCACGTCACTTTGTGGTGCATTTAATAACACATTAAATTTATCAAACTTTCGGAAAAGAACTTATGAATTAATTCTTAAATAATTACAAATATTTAAGCATTATTTGGAAAATTGTACAACAATTCATATGGGATATGTTTGCTGAGACTTTTAGTATCAATAATAATTGAGGTTCGCATAATTTGGACTCATTCAATACGAGTTTGTATAAAAGTTTCACTGGAAAAATCAATCAAACAGGAAACCAAATGCTAGTTGAGTTGATGAGAGATGATTTCGTCAGTTAATATTTATTTCAGAACGCGATGAAAGGATATTCCGGAGACAAACTGAAACGCATCACTGAAAACTTAAATAAAAATGAAACCATCTGAAAATTAAAACTGAAAGTAAAATACCAATAAAATTGATGCGAACTGTTAATGTTAAGGCTATTAGTAGCGGGTTATTGTATTGGGAAGCAATCCTTAAGGCGCAGAGCCGGCGTTAGTAACTTAGGGAGATCGTCGGGGGACAGAGAGAGAATAATTCGGTTTACTGAGTCCCGGAGATCGAACCAGTCGGACTCGGTGGGACCGCGGGGCGACTCGCTCGATACGGCGTCGCCGTGACGAACAATAACGCAGAGGAGGGTCAGCACGAATGGGTTCCTAACTACGTCGCTAGATGGCAGACAATCGTAGAGGAGTTTCAACAACTCAATGAGCTGGTCGAGTTCCGCGTTCTCCACAACGTGAAGGAACGCGGGGAATAACGAAGGGAGAAAGTTCCCGTCCCGATCACGAGACATTATGGGAAGGAGATGGACAAGGACGAGCGTAGCGAGTCGATGGGCGTCCGGACGAGGCAACCGTGACATAACCCGGTGTAGAAGTCGCCGTCCTTTAGGTACGCCGACACACATCGCGAAACCGGAATCGCACACTATAGAATCCCGTAAACCAACCAGTAACTCCTCTCTTCGCTCTTCCACCCCTGTCCTCCCGTCCGTCTCCTCCAACTCGAGCGCGGCAACGTACCCCGCCTCTATGAGCTTCAAGGCTGCCCTGTGGTCCCGATAGAGACCCACCATTGTGGCGCGGTCTGCGGCACCCTCCTGCACCCCGGGGGACGGACTCCGTCGCTCCACCAACGCGTCGATTATCCGTCGGGGTTCCGTGATACTCGCCGCGGTTATCTTCCCGAGGGTCGCCGCGTACTGCGGCGGCGCGTAGGGCCGCGAGCCGCGCGGGGGCGTGGCGAACACGCGCCCCGGCGCGCCCCTACGGCGCGACAACTCCTGGCAGTAGTAATCCCCGGTGAGGGACTCCTCGATCTGTCTCTTCTGGATCCGGTAGATGTAGTCCTTCTCAGAGTCGCTCATGAACCCGGCGTGGGGGTCATGAGCGACTGGGGGCGCCCCCCCTCGGCCGTTGAGGTGCGGACGGGGGGGCTGAAGGGGCGGCCCCCCACGCTGTAGGTACCGGGTGTGGTTCCCGTGGTGGACCGGTGGGGGGCGTACAGGCGCGCCGAGGTAAAAAGGTTCGGGTGTCGCTCCAATCGGATAAGGGCCGCCCGACAGCTGTTGGGCACCCAGTTGCTGCTGTTGGGCGCCCGGCAGCTGTTGGGCACCCAGTTGCTGCTGTTGGGCGCCCGGCTGCTGTTGGGCGCCCAGCTGCTGTTGGGCACCCAATACCCTTTGTACCGGCGTCCCCCGCAACACATCCGGATTTTCTCCCACCATCGGCGGAAGTTCTCGCGTCTCCGACAGCCGCCGGTCGATAACCTCCCGACCCGGTACCGGCACCGCACTAACGGGACTCTCAGACGCGACAGCAGTCCACGCGGTCCCATTCTCGGCACTGAAAGACGCCGATTGGGAGACCAACGTGGAGTGTAGGAAACTGGGGGGCGGCCGGGGGAGGTGGCGGGGGCTCGGGAGTCCGTCGGGGTAGACAACCCCGGGGGTCCTGGGGGGGCTACCCACCGATGTCCCTAGCAACCGGCCTTCCAACTCCTCCACGGTCACCGGATGGGAGGCGAGCCGCGGACCCGGGGATACAAATTCCATCGCGGGCAACAAACCTTTGTCGTCATGGTAACCAGGTAACAACTCGATGTTGTCATGGTAACTAGGTAAAAGTTCGTTGCTGTCATGGTAACCAGTTAAGAACTCGTTGTCGTCACGGAAACCAGGCAGCATCCCTCCTCCCTCCCCCGGCGCGGCGCTCCATATGCTCCGTTCCGTAGGCGACCCGATGATGTCGAGATCGAACAACCCCGGCGGCGACACTGAGAGATCCGCGTAACCCAACTCGGAGGTTCGTTGTCTCGGTTTGTTTATCGGTTGTCCGCCTTTCTCCTCGAATAGACCCAAATCGTCGTCGACCAGCTGTGAGACATTTTGTTCCATAAACTCCTGGTAGGGGGAGACGTACCGGGGTGGTTGCGGAGGAGTTCCATCCCGGAAACCTCCGCCATCGAAGAAATCGAACTCCTCAAGTTCCTCATCCACGTCGCCACCGAATGTCACATCATTGACTCGATCCATCCTGGACCGATTTTTTCCCCGCTTGGTGTTATTATGATAATAACTCATGTTTGTGTATTAATTATTAAAAGGCCCTACCTTGTACCTACCCTGCTGTCTGCTGGTCTTGCTGTCTTGGTCTGACTGATGACGTAATTATTGTAATACTTGAATAATACAATATGTAATGCTTTGGAGCTTTATTTTCTGGAATACCGCTGTACCAGTACTTGTAGTTACAGTTAGTAGTACGGGAAAGGTACCGGTAGTAGTTTATTGACAGAAGAACATAATAATAAATTTTCTGACTGAAACAAACAAAATTCACACCGCAAGGATAAGGTTCATTCAATACTAAATTACATGATATAAGATCATATAAGAGCAATTAGCCTAACAGTCAGCCAGTAGGCCTACCTAAATAAATTTATTCATGATTTCAGTAAAATATAAAGTAAATGAATAAATAAGATATAACAACACAGTTTCAATTCAGAGCAACTTAGAACCATTGAAGGCACTTACTGACTTAAGAGCAACTTAGAATCATTGAAGGCACTTACTGACTTAAGAGCAACTTAGAAGCATTGAAGGCACAAATCCGTACATTAATATAATAAATATATTCATGATTTAAGTATCATAAAAAATAAATAAATATGTCAATAGTCCTATAAGTTAAATTATGTCATTAAATATGTTAAAATCTAACAGTGAGTTTTTATTAAATAATTAGGTACGACATATCTGACCAGAGAACAATAAATCGGTGTAAAAAAGAGAAGAAAAATATATATGACTGTATGAGGGGCGAATTTAATTGAGAATGGCAGTGTGGCCAGTGGCCGTTGTCATAATTGTTCTAAAATCTTGAGACAAGTGTGTATGAATGGAATGGAGTCGTATTTCTGAACTTCGGACAATGAGGTTATGATAGGCATATGTTGGCCATCGTGTGGTGGTATGTGGAGTGGATTACAGGTTAATGGACAAACTGAGAAGACGTTTAGTTCAGTCTGTGTTAGTCCACTTGGACACCTCCGTTCGCTACGCTCTTACAACTCCATCGCCCTAACTCCACTGCCAGGTTCGTCGAAGTCAGTCGGGCGGAATCTCGTCCAAGATCTCCTGTGCAGTTCGTTATAATCAGTGATTTGTCTATAAATGTCTGGGGATTTGAGCTCCTGGTTACCTGGTTCATGGAATAATATAGTTTATGTCGAGTGGCAGAGTGGCTCTGCTTGCGATAGTGTTATGATGACGTGTGGCTAAGTCACACGAATAGTTCCCAAAAGGCACTCTGGCATTCTGGCATTTTCCAGGTACCTAAATAATTGCAACCAGCGTAAATGCCAAAATGCCAGAGTGCTTTTGGGGAACTGTTCAACTGTAGTATGATTCCTTAACAGTTCCCAAAAGGCACTTTAGCATTTAATTGTAAATCATTATTAGTGATGATATTACTACCTTATACAGTACAGTCGGGGAAAAGTTCAAATTTCAACTGAGTTGAAATCTGAAACTTTTTTTTTAAAATTCAACTTTTAAGTTGTAAACTCAACTCTAAAATGGCAGGAGGCGCAGTAGCAGAAGGGCCCCAAGACGTCACATAAGGGGTGTTTTTATTGTTTTTATGGATGTAACTCGAAAAATTAACCCTCATTACCGATGGAATAAAAACTTTCACCGTCGGCGTCGGGAATACTTTTTTTAAAAACATTTTAAGTGATTACATTTGTAAAATAGCTGAAATACTACGGGAATTTATTAGATGTATGAAATTACCACTGTTTGTCATAATTATTATACAATGGAATACCAGTAATGGATTCCAATTCCATATTTCAGTATCTCCAAAGCTACTTCAAAAGTTGAATTTTGAAAAAAAGTTGAATTTTAAACTCTAGGCCTTACTCCAAAAGTTGAATTTTGATAAAAAGTTAAATTTTAAAAAATAAAGTTTAAATTTCAACTCAGTTGAAAATAGAACTTCTCCCCGACTGCAGTAAGCCTAAGTGTGCGTAGCATAGTACTGTAGTAAAGCGAACTACCTAGTATTACTGTATTAGCTTGATTGAACATATTTAAATATAAAATGACTTACACCGCGCAATTGTAGGTCATACCTACAGACATATTTAATGTAATTCTTTTACAAGAAAACGTTTTTATAAAACGTTCCAGAATATAATATGAAACTGTCAATATTACATTTTGTATTACATAGGCCTACCTACAATAAGATTGTCGCTCGATTAATTTAAATTATGTTTATTCCTTTATTATTACGGCAGGTGAACGTGAAGTAAACAAAATTGCACCCTAACACCACGTACTGACGTATAAGTACTTACAATGAAATGTAATGTAGGTAGATTTTGGAGTCAGAATCAGGATAGGGAAACGGGACTAGCTGACTAGGTCGATTAGCTAATTAGCAGAGCTGGTAGACGCTAGTCACTAGTGCTCTGCTATCCACCGTATCGCAGTATCGTATTCTGCACGATGTGGGCACTAATCCTGTAATCTAATCAGACACAGACTCAGTCAATGCTGCGAATGATGACCTCGCTCTTAGACATCCCAACAGCCTCCAGTACAGTTTAGTTTATCGGATGGTACCGTTTTGCATTTATTCGAATTAATTATACAGTTATAAGTCCTTTCTGCCTTTTAGATTTACATTAAATTACAATTATTCTGCTGCGCAGTATATAATTTAAAAATGTTCAAGTCATATTATATACCGGTATCCTATAATACTACTACTGTAATATCACCACACTGACACGACTAATAATTACCGTAATAATAAAATAATTAACGACTTACTGGACTAAATATATCTCGACGTTACCAGTACATAATATTATTATTATCCATTGAATATTGTGCATAATAAACGTGAGAGCATTGTTTTGTATTTCCGGTATATTATAATATTGTCTGAATGTAGCCTAGGCTGCTAGGCCTAATAAATATTTTTATTAATAGTGTATGTCACGTACAGACGCAGGCCTATGTCAGTATGTTGCAGTGTTGAACTATAACATACTGATTACTGACATACAAGAACTAAGTACAGAAGTAATACTTTATCAATTAAATTACTTAATAAACTAGTAGTATCAATGAAATATTATTGCATGTTACAGTGTTATGATATGACTATGAGTACCGGTACCGGTACATTATACTATAGGCCTACACACTTTACACTTATCTGACTGTCTGACTTATACCAGTCTGCCAGTATACAGTCAGACAGTATACCTGGAAAATGCCAGAATGCCAAAGTGCCTTTTGGGAACTATTCGTGTGACTTAGCCACACACACGTGTGTTATGTCGCCTGTTTTTTGTCAATATGGTTCACTGTGTCAGTTTGAGTTAGTAGTTTGTCTATCTTCCCTGCCATTCGAGTTTTAGGCCTATATGCATATGAAACATGGGTTCGTGTAAATCTTCGTTTTATCAGATTTTGCTGTCTCTCCATCTCCACTATTGCTGTATTGACTGATGAAACACTGGAACAACTTGGGTTAGGTTCCGGTGCCAGGGTACTCGACCCGTTTCACGTTTACTGGTTTATGTTAAGTGGGCTAGTTCTCAGGTTCTATGTACCAGTCACCAGTACTGCAGTACAACAGTACCATGGCTGCATGGCCTACACGCTACACAGTACAGCTGTACAGGTAGTACTGTAGTAGGCCTAAGTGTGAAGGTACACAAGTACGGTACCAGTACAGCTGTAGGCCTATTTTTTATTTATTTATTGTGTGATATTTTTCTTCCAACATTAGGAAATAAAATACTACAGTATGCTCTACAAAGTGAAAGTAAAATGGTAAGTTAACAATTCACATATAAATACAATATATTATTTTATTGTTGAATTTCTGGATTACTTAACGCACGTCTATGGACGAGCCGTAAATAATCCGCCTATTTATTTCTCGCTCGTGCTGCTGTCTTGGTTTATATTATTAACAAAGTGTATTATAGCTATTTCTTGTTGCATTTACCTAATGTAGGAAATTACCTAATACATGTATAAGGTATTTTTTTATGCTAGCTGTATATCTAGTATGTTCGTCAACATGTCAGCTATTATTTTTATACATTTCACATTTATAAACATACATACATACATACATATACATATACCCCTACATATACAAACATACATTAATACATTTTTTTAAATAGACCTAGGTTAGGTTAGAGTTCCACCGTATTGCTGTACTGCCGTTGTAGTTTGCTGTGAAATTAGCCAGTTAGCGTAGGCTGACTGTGCTGATTATGGTACTGTCAGACTGTGGTACCTAAGCTATATACTGTTAGGTATATATTGCTGTATTGGGGTGGGTTTAGGAATAATCCATTTGTTTTAGCATTGAACTGTTGAATCCCCTTATTTATTATAAAACCATTGGAAATATTCGCAAATGCCGCTCCATTACTGTCTGAAACGCTCCCGACAGTCCGATGCTGCGATGTATCTGGACCCGAGCAGCCGAGTTGCTTCAAGAGGTGATTAACGGGGGAATACTACGGAATTTCTTGTTTGTCAGTACGATTCTATTTGGGTAGGCCTATTTACTACACTCAGACACTGGGAATACGGCGGTCGGTCAGATCGTAATGCGGGCCACTGCCAAGTTCCTCATGCCTCACTCCGGTCACCCACCTTGGAGTGCGGTGGGAAGAGTCCCACTTACTGACTTACGTCGACGACTGGACGAATCAACGAGGATTGCGATCTGGGTTTAGCGGCGGCCCGGATCCTGGGATCGCTGGGGGAAATGGTTGAACGTTGGACAGACGTTATCGCACTGGATTACATTCTCTGTGACGCGAAAGTGTGAAGCGAATTCGTTGTCGAATTGGGTCGGAAGCTGCGGGAATTCTACTGTTCTACGGGAGTAAACCGCAGCGGTCCGGTGACTACGGACGGATACTACTGGGATAAGCAGGTATTTCGATCGAGTTTCTCGTATTCTCGATGCTCGAGGCGGATAGAGAGTTGGTTGTGTTGGACGGTGTTGTTCAATTCTATCAAACATATTAAATAATTGGTAAAATAATAAAAACACACCAGATAAAGATACTGAGCTTATGGTAAAGAGATAGGCCGAACTTACAATTTCCAAATAGATTGTTCATATAATAAATATATTTTTGGTATTTGATTTCAAGATAGGGGGGGGGGGGGGGGGGGGGGCTGGACGCAATAAAAATTCATCCCTCTCCAGGGGAAATTGGACGCAAATAACAACAGCTGATTTCTCTCAAAAATAAAACTGTAACCTGTTCTATTGTGTTTACTTTATTGTTTTGGTTAAAATAACGTGCCACTGTAACCTGCTCCTTTCCCAAAATTTAGAAATTAATATTGAGGCGGGATATTAATTCGCCAAGATGGGATTTGCGTCCAGTCCCACCCCCTCCTATCTCTTGATTTTACTAAAAAATAGAATACATTGCATTTTACTGTTATAATTACTGTATTGAATAAAATAATTAATTGATTGTTTATTAAACCGTGCTAAGCACGTTGAACTGGAGCTCTAACAATTCCCCACTAGCGGCAGACAGGAACTGTAAAAGTCTCTGTAGAATTTCTAATTAAGCAATGCTCTTATAGGTAACTACTACTAAATTTCAGATGAATCTGATCGTTGGTTCTATAATTACAGCTATTTTTACGTTTCTGTTAATTCGCCCCCTAGCAGCAGACCGGGGAACTGTAGAAGTCTGTCTGTGTGTAGAATTTATAAATTTTTTATAGACTACATGTGTACCAAGTTTGGTTCCATTTCATCCATGATTGACCGACTTATTAGCGTTCAAACATTCCTGCCACAAACATAGCCAGAGGCAGCCACAAACGAATAAAAGCTGCAGGAACTCGAGCGATAATTAATTTATTAATTATTAAATACTGTTTCAATTAAATTATTTACGAAAATCTAGTCATCTTCTTTTAAATATGGACCCTGCATTCATGGAAAATATAATATTTGATAATTCATCAGTCAGCCTACGCTAATTTCACAGCAAAGTCCTTGTCATGGCCTGTGTGTAGTAGGCCATGGTACCACCCTACTACCGGTACCGGTGTAACAGGAAAATATGCCCCCCCGGGAAATGTGCCCGGGGGGGCATATTTTCCTAGGAAAAAATGCCCCCCCGGGCAAATTTCCCTAGGAAAAAATGCCCCCCCTTAGGAAATTATACCCCCCCCCTGAATTATACAATAAACAAAACTTATTACTACTAAAACTTACAAAAATTATACAAAACAATAAACAGTCACTTTACCAAATGAAGGAAAGGAGCAGGTTACAGAGGCAGGCCTTTCTAACCAAAACAATAAACGATCATTTAACTAATTGAGGGAAAGGAGCAGGTTACAGAGGCGGGATTTTCTAACCAAAACAATAAACAGTTACTTTAGCAAATCAGGGAAAGGAGCAGGTTACAGAGACGGGATTTTCTAACCAAAACAATAAACGATAACATTACCAATTGAGAGAAAGGAGCAGGTTACAGAGGCGGGATTTTCTAACCAAAACAATAGACAATCACTTTACCAAATCAGGGAAAGGAGCAGGTTACAGACTTAAAAAAGCTTGGAGCTGCTCGGCGCCCACACAACCAGACAACACCACACACTCCCATTGCTGTTATACCAGTACTTACTACAGTAGCCTACTGACTTTGATACTTCAGTATGCTGTTCTACATCCCTTACTGCCTTACCTGCTTACCTACCGGCAGACCGGTACCGTACTATTCTTCCAACTATTACAAGTTCTGCAGTTGGTAGATTAAAAGTGGCTACCAGCAGACCGGTATCGTACCAGTTTTCAGACTTTTGAGGGGGGCTAATTTTCCTGAGGGGAGGCATTATTTCCTAAGGAGAAAATGCCCCCCCGGGCTAAATTTCCTAGGAAAAATTGCCCGGGGGGACATAATATCCTAGGAAATAATGCCCCGGGGGGCATATTCTAGGGGGGGCTGATTTCCTTGTGACACCGGCTGACCGCGTGACCGGTGGCAACTAGCACTTCAGCACTTGCACAGCAACAGCACTACCGGCGATACACAGGTTGAAATTTATGTAGAGTTTGCTCAACATTACAGATATAAAATAGTTATCTAAATTATATATATTACTATTGACAAGTATTGAAATATATACCGTTATTCGTGTTATCAGTATTTGCAACATCTGACATTGAAGAGGTGAGAGAAGAAGAATACCGGCACTCAACATAACCAACGCTTATCACAGGTCGGTATGGTTACCTCGAAACCGGCGCGACTGTCCACTCGAATACAACTTCAAAACACAAACGCCAACAATAAACTGAAAGCGAATCGAACTCTTCAGAAGAATCTGTCATTGGGACGAAGAAAAGTAAGCCGAAACCACGGGAATGGACCACAGCTAAGATTGAATGCTCCCATTGTCAGAGTTCCTGGACCGAAATTGAAACACCAATTGCCGATGGGCTTGATCTCTCAAACCAAAACTTCCTCTGCGGGGTTTGCGTGGCAGTAAAGATTGAAAGTCTGGAAGCTGGCATCCCTAGGTATTATTATTATAAAGAGCGTCAGCCTGCGTTTAATAAATATATTTTAATACAAAACAGGTCGAACGCAAAAAGGCTTATAATGAAGACGAGTACTGCATTGATTATATTCCTATAAACCACCTGGCTTTGCATATTGAACGTGCGTTTGGAAATAAGTTCGTGCTACCCTTCCGTGGGTGGTAGATGTCGCGGTTATGTATTGGTGGGTGGGGGAGGGGGGGGGGGGGGGGTGCAGATTAAAGGGGGTGAACACGTGCTGTCCCCCTTTCTTTGATTAATTGGTGGTGTGGGTTAATCTCTCATAACCTGATTTTGTGATACAGTCGCACAATTTTAATTTGTATCTCATAACTGGGCCTCGTGCTGCGCGAAGGCCCCACGAACGTGTATGTCCCTGTAGAGTTAGTATCATCACCGAATATCTTGCACAAAGGTGAAACAATGGAAGGCACATCATTGACGAAAGCTGGAAAGAGTATCATTGTAGCAGTGACAGTTCATTGGAGGTGGAGTACGGTAGCTACGCAACTGGTAACAGCTACCGGTAGGGCTATCAGCTGAGGACCCGGACGCCATCCTCGGACAAAGCGGGACCGAACTGTCAAGAAACTTTGTATAAAAACATTGTATTAATACGGGAACAAACGGTCCCTTTCCTAGACCACCCGATAGACGCAGACGAGGTTACTTCCGCAGTACACTCGCAGAAGAATCACAAAGCAGCGGGTCCTGACGGGGGTATCCTTTTCTTCCATTTCTCCTCACTCTGTTCTCAATGTGTTTGTCGGCGGCAACCTGCCCAGCTCTTTGGTTAAACTCATACCTTCTCCCCCTTTATAAAGGAAAGGGCCCTAAAGTCTCCCCGGATTCGTATCGGGGCATCGCTCTACTTTCATGCCTATTAAAGACCTACACGACTATCTTGTATAATCGGTTATACTACTGGTCCGAATCCTCCGAGATTCTCCCATGCTGCCAGTACGGTTTCCGCAAGGGGCGTTCTACGAACTAAGCGGCTACGAAGCTGATTACACTAATCCGACATACCTTGAGTAACCCCGGAGGACACGTGTACTGTACTGCGTGTTCGTCGACTTTTCGAAAGCGTTCGACTCGGTTAACCGTAGAAAGCTATGCTTCAAACTGTCCAAGTTGGGCATCAGTCGGGCGTTCATCGCTGCCCTCTCAGCCTCTCGGCACTAATATCGACCAACTTCGTGTACATCTGCCTTGGTGTTTATGTCATGGACCCCATAACACAGACAATTGGAGTTGTACAAGGAGACAAACTGTCGCCTCTCCTATTTAGCCTATTTCTGTACGACCTCCCAGTTGTAATACTCGCAGTTGGATGTCACATGTTCATGTATGCTGATGATGTAGCCATTACCGGAACAACAATCGTAGAAGTACAAGCTGGACTCGACAAGCTTTCCGACTATTGCAAAGAATACGATCTGATCGTTAACAAGTCCAAAACGAAGGCTATTAAATTCCGGCATGGTGGTCGGCTTTGTAAGACGGACGTCCTCATATACCAAGGATCACCTCTCGAGTTCGTCAACTCCTTCGAGTATCTCGGCGTTGTAGTAACTACTACCGCTTGTGCGTCCGGCCACTATAATCATCTCCACAAGCGAGGGGTTTCCTCCTGCATGAGACTGGCCTCCTGGGTCAGTTTCAATAAAATATCGATGGTATCAGCGGGTCGATTGTGGCGCGGGGTTATCCTTCCGTCTACCACATACGGTTGCTCCGTCTACGGCGTTTCCGCGGCCGACGCACCCAGTTTACCACACGTGGAACTCGTTCGCGCATTCTTCTGGAAACTGTGGTGCGGGGTGAGAAAATATGCATCATCCACCACGATTCTACAAGCGGTTGACATAACCAACATCATTTCTCTCAGGAAGCTAACAGGACTAAGACGTCGAGCTGCGGCACAGTACATATCAAATGGCTCGCACCATAAACTGTGCAGAACCAAACGCTGCTGGAAACCGATACCTTCGTGCGTCTGCGCCTTCTGTGACGCATCGGCGTCCGAAAAATTCCACGCTGCCACGTGTCCGGAGGTAGCAGAAACGTCCGCATTTAAAACCGCCTTAGCAATGTATGTACTTAAACAGCCCACTTGATTTATTTTATTATCATGGTCAACAACTCATATGTGGGGCGAGCCACGAAGTTGGCGGAGCCTTAGCGAATTGACACTGTTAGGGGGTGGGTCAATTTATGCAAATAGTTGTCGTCGTCGTCGTCGTCGTTGTCGTCGTCGTCGTCGTCGTCGTTGTCGTCGTTACGATTTTGACATGCTAATAACTTTGTCGGATTTAAAGCTGCCAAGTTGAAAATTTGTAGGTATCAATATGAGCAAAAGTTGAGATTTTTGAGAGACTTTCAGACACCATCAGTGCAATGGTCTCCCGCTAGAGGGCCACATGTCTAAACATTAAATGCCCTCCCATTTCTTTGCTTTTAATCCGTTTAAGCTGAAACTTGGCAGATATGTATTAGACCATTAGCTGTGACTTTCAAAGGAGGCGAATCCATCTGCAGTTCTCCAGTCTGCCGCTAGAGGGCCAAAGGTCTGAAAGTGAAATCGTTGTCGTCGTTACGATTTTGACATGCTAATAACTTTGTCGGATTTAAAGCTGCCAAGTTGAAAATTTGTAGGTATCAATATGAGCTAAAGTTGAGATTTTTGAGAGACTTTCAGACACCATCAGTGCAATGGTCTCCCGCTAGAGGGCCACATGTCTAAACATTAAATGCCCTCCCATTTCTTTGCTTTTAATCCGTTTAAGCTGAAACTTGGCAGATATGTATTAGACCATTAGCTGTGACTTTCAAAGGAGGCGAATCCATCTGCAGTTCTCCAGTCTGCCACTAGAGGGCCAAAGGTCTGAAAGTGAAATCGTTGTCGTCGTTACGATTTTGACATGCTAATAACTTTGTCGGATTTAAAGCTGCCAAGTTGAAAATTTGTAGGTATCAATATGAGCTAAAGTTGAGATTTTTGAGAGACTTTCAGACACCATCAGTGCAATGGTCTACCGCTAGAGGGCCACATGTCTAAACATTAAATGCCCTCCCATTTCTTTGCTTTTAAATCCGTTTAAGCTGAAACTTGGCAGATATGTATTAGACCATTAGCTGTGACTTTCAAAGGAGGCGAATCCATCTGCAGTTCTCCAGTCTGCCGCTAGAGGGCCAAAGGTCTGAAAGTGAAATCGTTGTCGTCGTTACGATTTTGACATGCTAATAACTTTGTCGGATTTAAAGCTGCCAAGTTGAAAATTTGTAGGTATCAATATGAGCTAAAGTTGAGATTTTTGAGAGACTTTCAGACACCATCAGTGCAATGGTCTCCCGCTAGAGGGCCACATGTCTAAACATTAAATGCCCTCCCATTTCTTTGCTTTTAATCCGTTTAAGCTGAAACTTGGCAGATATGTATTAGACCATTAGCTGTGACTTTCAAAGGAGGCGAATCCATCTGCAGTTCTCCAGTCTGCCGCTAGAGGGCCAAATGTCTGAAAGTGAAATCGTTGTCGTCGTTATGATATTGACATGCTTATAACTTTGTCGAATTTAACCCTTTCGGTACCATGGCACATACGTCTGTTCCATGGGTATTGCGCTATGACACACACGTCTGTTCCATGACATTTATTCGATTTCTAAGAAGGGAAAATGTTGCTGGACTCTTAAGTACATGCTTCTATATGTTAGCGGCGCATTTCAGCTTGTGTCTACTGCAATTTAACTACGGTCGGCCTACTGCAGACCTGCTTACAGACTTCCAGACTTTAGCAATAACAGAATAAGGCAGTACTACAGTAAGGTACGCCTAAACTGACTAAACAGCCTAAACAAAAAAGCCTAAACAAACTGACCGACAGACAGTCTGGATAGGGTCAAAAGTGAAAACTGACAGCGGAAATGAAATCCTTGACCAGGAAAACCCCCATAGAATGAATTTTAATTAGCTAATGTGATTCCTTATATTTTTGACGGACAGACAGACCGACAGACAGACCGACAGACAGACCAACAGACAGTCTGGATAGGGTCAAAAGTGAAAACTGACAGCGGAAATGAAATACTTGACCACGAAAACCCTCATAGAGAGAATTTTAATTAGCTAATGTGATACCTTATATTTTTGACGGACAGACAGACTGACAAACAGACCGACAGACAGACCGACAAACAGTCTGGATAGGGTCAAAAGTGAAAACTGACAGCGGAAATGAAATCCTTGACCAGGAAAACCCCCGTAACGAGAATTTTAAATAGCTAATGTGATTCCTTATACTTTTGACGGACAGACAGACCGACAGACAGACCGACAGACAGTCTGGATAGGGTCAAAAGTAAAAACTGACAGCGTAAATGAAATCCTTGACAAGGAAAACCCTCATAGCAAGAATGTTAGTAGATTTTATTCTTTCTAAAGTCTTGACAGACAAACTGACAGAAAGACTGACAGACTTCAGAAATTCATGAATTAGAGTTGGGCACTTGGGGGTTTGAATAATTTCCAGTTAGGTACCGAAAGGGTTAAAGCTGCCAAGTTGAAAATTTGTTTTGTTGAAAATCAGTTCAACAGTCACCCGCTATAGGACTACTTTATGCCTGAAAGTGAATAGATTCTCCCGTCTCATTGATTTTAATCAGTTTAAGCTGAATCTTGCCATATATTCTGGACCACATGCTGCGTCTTTGTGGGGGGGGGGGGGGGGGGGGATTTAATCGGTCTGCCGCTATACGACGAAATTTCTGAAAGTGAGATCCGTCTCTCATTTCGTTATCCGTTATTCAAGATGAAACTTGGCCGATGTACGTATGTACGTACTATTCATCCATAGGCTGTGTCTTTGTGGGGCTGGAGACCCTAATCCATCTTCAGTTCTCACTATACCGCTAGAGTCAGAAATGTCTGAATAGAAATGAAAGAGGTAAAAAGTGATTAGGCGAAATCTGCTTAAAATTTGCTAATACAGTAATACTTTCGAATTAGTACTTAAATTAAATTTAAGTCACGTGCTGCGCGAAGGCCCCACTTGGTGTTCTTTATATATACAGTATATGACCTTCCCCCGTTGCTAGGTTCAGTTCAATGAAAGCTGTATGCGGATGATGTGAAAATTTACGCAACTTCGGCAGCCAACATAAATTTGACTGAAGCGCTGCAGGTACTTTAAACTTTGGCTGATTCATGGCAATTATCGATTGCCGCCCATAAATGCCAGCCAAGTCATATAATTTGGGTTTGGAAACCCAGCAACGCCACATTATCTAAATAATTCGATATCAGATTCGGTCGGCCATTCTAGAGATCTTGGTGTGGGGCGAGCCACGAAGTTGGCGGAGCCTTAGCGAATTGACACTGTTAGGGGGTGGGTCAATTTATGCAAATAGTTGTCGTCGTCGTCGTCGTCGTCGTGTCGTCGTCGTCGTCGTTGTCGTCGTCGTCGTCGTTACGATTTTGACATGCTAATAACTTTGTCGGATTTAAAGCTGCCAAGTTGAAAATTTGTAGGTATCAATATGAGCAAAAGTTGAGATTTTTGAGAGACTTTCAGACACCATCAGTGCAATGGTCTCCCGCTAGAGGGCCACATGTCTAAACATTAAATGCCCTCCCATTTCTTTGCTTTTAATCCGTTTAAGCTGAAACTTGGCAGATATGTATTAGACCATTAGCTGTGACTTTCAAAGGAGGCGAATCCATCTGCAGTTCTCCAGTCTGCCGCTAGAGGGCCAAATGTCTGAAAGTGAAATCGTTGTCGTCGTTACGATTTTGACATGCTAATAACTTTGTCGGATTTAAAGCTGCCAAGTTGAAAATTTGTAGGTATCAATATGAGCTAAAGTTGAGATTTTTGAGAGACTTTCAGACACCATCAGTGCAATGGTCTCCCGCTAGAGGGCCACATGTCTAAACATTAAATGCCCTCCCATTTCTTTGCTTTTAATCCGTTTAAGCTGAAACTTGGCAGATATGTATTAGACCATTAGCTGTGACTTTCAAAGGAGGCGAATCCATCTGCAGTTCTCCAGTCTGCCGCTAGAGGGCCAAATGTCTGAAAGTGAAATCGTTGTCGTCGTTATGATATTGACATGCTTATAACTTTGTCGAATTTAAAGCTGCCAAGTTGAAAATTTGTTTTGTTGAAAATCAGTTCAACAGTCACCCGCTATAGGACTACTTTATGCCTGAAAGTGAATAGATTCTCCCGTCTCATTGATTTTAATCAGTTTAAGCTGAATCTTGCCATATATTCTGGACCACATGCTGCGTCTTTGTGGGGGGGGGGGGGGGGGGGGGGGGAGATTTAATCGGTCTGCCGCTATACGACGAAATTTCTGAAAGTGAGATCCGTCTCTCATTTCGTTATCCGTTATTCAAGATGAAACTTGGCCGATGTACGTATGTACTATTCATCCATAGGCTGTGTCTTTGTGGGGCTGGAGACCCTAATCCATCTTCAGTTCTCACTATACCGCTAGAGTCAGAAATGTCTGAATAGAAATGAAAGAGGTAAAAAGTGATTAGGCGAAATCTGCTTAAAATTTGCTAATACAGTAATACTTTCGAATTAGTACTTAAATTAAATTTAAGTCACGTGCTGCGCGAAGGCCCCACTTCGTGTACTTCATACTTTTAAACTTAATATCCCAACCCTACCAAATAGTTATTTCTTTTTTAGCCACTCATAATTTCATATTTTATTTCAATTATTTTCAATCAATTTCTCGTGTATTAATTCAATTATATTTCAATCAATTTCTCTACTAACTACAGTATTAATAAATCAATTACATTATATTTAATTTACTAAATTATCCTGTCGGTTAAAATCAATGTCTGTCTGTATTATTATTTTACACCATATGTTGGTAGTAAAGTCAATGTTTCATTGTATGAATTCGTTGAGTGGCCTTGTACGCCAACGCCATACTCATTAATTTTCTGAAACAGCAGGGGGTGGGAAACTGTCAAAAGCTCTATGTAAATCCAGGTATACAACTTCTGCACTTTGGACATCTGGATCATCAATGTAATGAGAAGAGAAGGGTTTTCAAAAGTTAGGTTACTGTGTAGGTAGATGATAGACAATGAAGTATGTACTGTAGACTGTATGTTGACTTAATATAAGCATATAATATGCATGTAGGCCTATCCTAATAATAATTTTCTACGAAACCAGAACAAAAGGCCCTTACTCCCCAATGATGGTTTGTAATCTTTACTGTTTAGTATAGCATGATATAGATACATATAGAATAATAGGGCTACTTTTACAGTAAGAATTCCTAACGGTCTTCTAATAAGCAGTGATTTTGACATTCCATACTATAATGTTAGCCTATGGGAAATCATATGTGACTGAGTAACATACATACATACATACATACATACATACACATAACTTAATACATACCACTACTACTACTACTGTAATACTAGTAGTAGTGGTATGTATTAAGTTATGTATGTATGTATGTTTGTTTACTCAGTCACAAGATAGAGATACGGATAAGGATACATACCACAATATATTTATACATAATACAATAACATATATACATCACTATAATATATAACAAAGATACATAAAACTTATAAACTTGGCAAAGAAAGTTCTCCTCTACACAATAATAATGTTGGCCCAAAGATTTTTAAATACAATAATTTCAGAGTACAGTACAATAGTACCCATCCCTCATCAGAAGCACATTTTATAACTAAAATTCATTAAGCTGGCCCGCCACCTAACATAGCAGAGTGAGTAACGCTTGTAGATTTTCCCATAAGATGTACTGGGAAGAGCTTTCAGCAGGGGGGGGGGGGGGGGGGGGTAATAGTTTACAAACTAACCCAGTTACTTTTCCAGATCCTGGGGTTGAGCTGCGTCGATTGATATAACTTTCATTGACGGGCGAGCTATAGTTTCGGAGGAGTTAACCCGATATACATATACATACAGAATACTTTTACAGTAAGAAGTCCTACGGTCTCTAAAAACGAACGCATACAGTATGTCTTACTAAGTAGATGACTAACTCTGGTATGATATGTACAATGATTTCATTTTTGTTTGTAGGAAGGGGGCAAATAGTTTATTTGGGTTAGGCCTAGTTCTATTAGTTCTTTTTGTTTGAATGGAAGAGAATGCTTTATTCGACAATATTCCTTTTTAAATTCGTTGTTGCATGACAGATTGTCTAGATATATCGCTGGAATTACGAACGATACGGTGTTGCTGCCAGCGGTTGAAAAGCAATTGATTTCTACGAATACAAATCGCACTGGTCATCCGAGGTTCGATCCAGATCTACGGGGGACGAATTGTTCAGAACCCTTAAGTAATTCAGTCCATGCTAGGTCAGTATCCTTAGCATACAGAACGTCATCCCAGTCAATGACACGGAGTGATGTATAAAATAAGTCCAATATTGAACTCAAAATATGGTTTCTATTCAGTCTGGTCCTGGTGTTTTCAAATACATGCTGAGAAAGAATATAATCAAGTACAAATTCTAGAAAATCACACTCAAAATTGTTTTTCAGTAAACAAAATTTCACAACCACAATTAACAATTAATCTGTCAAATAAAAAATGTTAAGCTGTATCATCAGGAACGTGCGACTTGGGACTTTATTCTGTATCATCCAACAGCCCCAACAGCCAACACTGTAAGATATAGATGTCGAATAGGCTTTAATAGCATCTAAGGCTAATTTTGTTTCGTTTTTGAATGAGATAACCTAAGCATTATTGATCCTATCCAGAGACTCAACCACTGAGTTGCTACTGGAAGTGAGATATCGTCTCGCAACCAATAATTGTTACACACAATCATGGCGTTCTTACATTTAACTAACATACAGTAGCAACTTCAGCATTCGTTAGATTTAAACACCTGGGTCATGCAATGCAGCCAGTCTGCTAGTTGTCACACATATCACATGCACGATATCACTACTACTAGGATCGGCATGCTGCATTGCAGCTGCATTTTTAAGAATGCTGTGCCGGCTTGTCAACAAAATTACACCGCCACAACACCCTATCACCCATGACATTTGCTAGATCATCCGCATCTTTAAGGCCAGTGTCCTTTAAGATGCGTCTCAAGAAAGTCATGGGCTGTCCACCATGCTTATTCACTCCATGAGGCTGCCAAAGTACAAGATTATGCACTGGCTGGTCCTCACGGCGAAAGCAATGTCCTGCAAAGCGGAGGCGATTTTGTTCTAGTGTCAAGCTTGGGGGAACCAATGAGACACCTCCAATGTTATATAGTGTCTGGTTGGATATGTGTGCATTGTACTTGACACAATGAACCCGGCGTAGCATTCTTGTGAATGTGCCATCCAGAGATTTGGTGTCCTCAGCAGTTAGAGCCCAGCATGGACTCCCGTAGAGGAGTACTGGAACTACTGCTGCTCTAAATAATCGGACCTTAAGTTTCCGATTAATTCTCGGTGACTTCCAAATCCTGGAAAGCCTATTCAAGGCTGCCCATGCCTTTCCCTTACGTATTCGAAGGTCCTCACCTGACTTCCGGATCCATGATCCCAGGTAACAGAAGTCGTCCACATGCTCAAGCATACCATCCTTTGAGCTTATGCTCATCCGATCAGAGACTTGCTGAGGACTTTCAAAGTTAACTGTCAGAATTTTGGTCTTTCTGGAGTTAATAAAAAGACCAACACTAGAAGCAGCATGTTCTAATGAGCTGAGGAGCCGTTGGGCTCCCTCTAATGATTCTGAGAGTACTCCTAAGTCATCAGCAAAGTCTAGATCAGTTAGGTACTTGGCAGGATTTCCTCGACTTCTGGAGCCAGTAGGTGGAGTTATCATCACCCCATCATCATTATAATGATCTAAGGACATGCGTAGAACATAGTCAACCACAATAATGAACAAGAATTGTGCACGATATCACACAGCCCACGTATGTCCTAGTCTACATGTGGTAAGCACTTGTCACGCAAAGGAACCGCCATATCAACCATCAACGAATACACAGAGGTGTCCTGCCTTTCAGCTGTGATTTCTGTAAGAAACATTTCTCCCAAATGTCGACTTCATCAACCTACAAACGCGAACTCCCAAGGTTGAAGCAGCTGTACCTGTAACTATACAAACATATTATTTACTCCCAGTATTCCCAAATATTTTGTCCCACGTGCTACATCTATTTGGTGGGCGAACCATTTACAAAACTGAAAGGGACTTGACCCCGGGTTGAACCAGCTATCTCTCACGCAAGGCGCAATGGTATGAGTTATTTGTTTCAAAAAATTTATTTATACCAAAAATATAAAACGCAGTCGCATTTATTAATATATAATAAATAAAATAACCAGTATTTCGGAAAAAAAAACAGTTAATAAACGGAATGAAATAGGTAATAATTGAAGCGCTGGAGTAATTAAAATATATATTATTAACATTATTGTTAATAAAAATTAGTATTAAATTATCAACAATTTAAGTAATATAATTAGGTATAATGAACATTATAACTGCGCACCAAATTTCATAAATGTTAACTTACATAATAAATTTATATGCCAAAATTAAATGTTTCCGCTTAACCATTATGATTTTGTAGAAAAATCCTACAAAAAATAATAAAGAAAATATTGTTGTGACGCTCCGAGTAATTATATACTAAACTAACAAACAAACAAATGGCAACACATATATGATGGGATCACATGAGAGGGGACCAGACCAACCCATTAGAAACTCCGTAAAACATCAAATTGGTTCCAAACAAGGTTTTAATGAAGGTTTGGGCCGCCAGCAAAAAACACATTTTGTCTTTCATGTAATACCTGGATATTTTAGAGTCCCCACGAAAACTACAAACTTAAATTCAAAAGGTTTCCATTCTCTGAGCAAATTTTACAAGTTGAGCTTAAATTCCTGAATTTGGATTGGATAGTGACTACGAGAGTAGTATATAGAGCCAGGATACCAGGACAGTTAGACCTAACTCACACCTTTTTCGTGCCAAGAACACCTAAGGTGTTAATCCTATTGTTAAGGTGTTAATCCCTTAATCTCTTACACCTTTTTCGTGCCAAGAACACCCAAGGTGTTAATCCTATTGTTAAGGTCTTAATCCCTTAATCTCTCACACCATTTCTATGCCAAAACAAAAAGTGCATTAATTCTAGTGTTCACAGTGTTAATTCCAATTAGATTGGCAATAATCTTTTGTATACCTCACACATAAAATCGTAACTAATCTTTTGTTGATACTTATTTCATTTCACACGTTTTAGTAAAGAGCAATCATAACACTTACACATTCAACAAAACCTAATTTTGTTATTCAACTAATTTTGGTGTCATTAATTCTCTGTTTTCTTCAAACATCAAGGTATGACTAATCTTTAAGTAATTATTATTTCATTTCATAGCTTTTGCAAATAGCAATTCATTCCTACACATTTACATAATTTTTTTAAATAATTTTTTTTTGGTTATTTACTCGTATTTCATTTTTTAATTTTTGTTATACTATAGTACAGATTTTTTAGTGAATTCCACTCATACATAAAACTAAATTTCACTCATAATTTTTGCTTCTACTTTTGACGAATGCCACACATACAACTAAATATATTTTTTTAGACATTCCAAGAAATAAACTTTTATTATACTAGTATATAAATATAATTTTTAGTAAATTTCACTCATAATTTTTGTATTTCTATTTTGGCGAATGCCTCACAACTAAACAAAATTTTTTGGACATACAAACATAAAAGCATTATTAACAATGCTTTTGGTTGTATAAAATCTGGCAAATGAAAATACAAATACCGCTTTTTCTTTGATCTATTCAATTTCAATACCATCAAAGGATTCACCAATTCTGACACACAATAATGCAAATGCCGCTTTTTCTTTGATAATTTTAATTACAACGCTTTCAACCTAAAGATAATCTCTCGAAACTATGCAAAATATTCTATTCAAAAAATGAATATTTTATAAAAGATTAAGAAAGGATTATTTCTCCAGTCATTATGGCACCAACAGTCTATTTTAACCCATTTGTAATGAAACCTCTCTCAATTGGCCAACTAGATTTCTTGGCTGCATCTTCATTGGTTTGTTGCATCTGTTTATTCACATCACTATGCGACCATATACTATATAATAAAACATCACCACTTTGCATTCAACTTAACTTCATTATTGTATAAATTGTTTCCATTAATTTATTTTACATAATTTAATATTATCACACTTGTATTATTCATCAACTCTCAAGTATTCATCACTTTCAAGTCTTTACTTCAATCTCAACCAAGTTATTCTGCAACAATAACTGAATTATATAAATTGATTTCAATAATTATTTTAAATAATTCACAAAAAAAAACTCATTCTCAATCATGAATCTAACAACTAACGAAAATGAGATTTCACTATCTGATAATTCATTTGGGTTCTATTTCGACTCCTCAAACAAAAAATTTCTACTTACTGTCAACACTTTTCGAAATCAACCTATTCGCATTCCTTCTCATTATGCTCATTTCATAATGAGGGCCTGTTATCAGTTGAAAGATGGAGTCTATCAATCTACAGATGAAGCAATTTACTATCCAACAAAAAATTGCTTCAAGATGCAAAAGATAAAAGATGTTATGTCTTTCAGTATTCCCTCTATCGAGGAAACTTTCACAATTCCTTCTTCAATTTCTACCTTCATTAGTGAAAACCACAATCATGAAAGTTTTGAAAAATTGCTAGGGCCATCTACATTGAAAGCTACATTTTCTGTGGATAACTCTCTTTTCGATTTTCATGCAAATACAAAATCAATGGGTCTCCTTGTTTGGAATTACAAACCTACAATTAACCAAGATAACAATCACGAATGTAGAATATTCAAAATATATGGTGTAGATATTATTTCTTTATGGAAGAAAATGGATGAGCTAATTTGTGTATACGACAAAAACACCGAATTGCATTTTGGTTTTAATTTTAAAGTTGCACCATCATCCAACAGTGATCCATCTTCCTACACTGATACAGTCATTCTAACAGATACCATGAATGGAGGTTGGTTACCTATCTCATGTACAGCTATCAGCCTTCTTCGTCATTACCTCAATGTCTGTCGTCCATTCATCAATGACCAAATGCATTTTATTCTCCATCCTGGCAATTATGTTGCCTTTGACAGTTCAACATTTGGCTATATTACAAATCTCCAACAAGAAAGAAATGTCGCCATTGCCTCAGGGATAAAAGTCGATGCTGATAAAGTAATAATTTCACTTGATAAATCAATATGAAAACTTGAAGTAAACAAGTTAACATTTGATGTTGATGATGCAGATGAATTTGACGAATTAAGTGAGAAATGACTATCTCCGAAAGAATTCAACTTCACTTCAAGATGCTTTCGAATACTATTGAGATCAGTGATAGGCTCTTGAATACTGTCTTCACGTTTGATAATGATGATGATTGCGCAAGTGAAGCTTTGAGACAGCTGCAAAATATGCTTACTGATGTTGCTACTTCAAAGGAAATATCTCTCCCTAATCCTCAATATATGGATTTGGGTAAATCTCTCACAAGTTTCATCTTCTCATTCAAAGGAGCAAACTATGTTGGAATATGGCCATATAATTATAAGCCAAAAGATAATCAATTTAGAACAGTATTGTTTACAAATGGTATGAACATCAAGTCAGATTTTTTCAAAAAGTTTCAAGTTATCCAACAATCTGCAAACCACTCTCAATGTTGCATCGCTCCTCATATTCATATTCGTTATGAAAAAGGTGAAACAATATTAACCAACCTAAAGTCCCATAATCAAATCTCTCCCTAATCCTCAATATATGGATTTGGGTAAATCTCTCACAAGTTTCATCTTCTCATTCAAAGGAGCAAACTATGTTGGAATATGGCCATATAATTATAAGCCAAAAGATAATCAATTTAGAACAGTATTGTTTACAAATGGTATGAACATCAAGTCAGATTTTTTCAAAAAGTTTCAAGTTATCCAACAATCTGCAAACCACTCTCAATGTTGCATCGCTCCTCATATTCATATTCGTTATGAAAAAGGTGAAACAATATTAACCAACCTAAAGTCCCATAATCAAATTTCGCTTTCAGCAAATTTTAGTGTTGAGCACTGCATAAATTTCTTAAAACAAAAGATAGAAATACGATCTATCTTCCCAATCAAAGTCATTTGAATCTGTTTCATCCGACTTCCCTCTCAACCTCACCAAAAATGTCTAACATTTCTCAGGAATTGTTTAAACGAAAATTACCTACCATGTTGCATAAAGATACAAAGAAAATGAACTTGATGATGATTAAAACTCTTTTGTGTGCAAGGAATATTTATCTATTTTGTGTGTCTTTTAATGTGTTTTGTGCATATTTTATTTCCATACTATTGGTAATGATTAAAAATCTTGTGTATAAAATGAAATTTTTTCCACTCAATTTTTTATAATATATTTTTATATGCTATATGACAAATGAAAAAAGCAATGCACATCTATATACAAACACAGCACTATGATTAAATATATGAAACATACACACACACACACATATATATATATATATATAATATATACAAATTAAATTTTATAATATTTACAAATATGAAAATTTATCTCTTTTCAATCTTTCTTCTCAACCAACATGCTAGTACTTCTTAATTATGTAATAACTCACTACTAAATATTTGTAATGGGTTATTATTTTTTGGATGCTCACATAAATAAAATAAACAATATCCACCACAACTTGTACGAAAAGGATGCTGAATTATTTGGCGCATTCTTTCCCACATGATTGTATTACGAACCAAAGAATCTTCAATTCTTGGAGTTGGATATTGGGCAAATGAATCAAAATATTCACCTTTTCCATCACATACATATATAGCTACCCAATGAGTTCCAGGCAAGTGGCTTGGTTGAATATTGCTAATAAAGCTCATCTCTCTAGTATCTAACTGAGGAAGCTTGTCCACTGGGAAAGAACCTCTATAATGATTACCAACAGGATATGCATTTAAATCATATGAGTTCAACATTTCTTCTATTTTAAAAGATAGTTACATTACCATCTTTACTTATATTGAGATTCTTATCATATCCCATCCATAGAATAATGTTTATTGTTGCTGGTAGTGAGTGCATTAGCAAATTGCAACTCTAATCTTGCCTTGCCAACATGTCTAGGTAAGAAATCATCACTATCTAAGTAACCATCTGGAGCAAGGTTCCAAATAGAGAAAGGATACATATCATGGAAGCTGGTTGGGGTAATTGTATACTAGTACCTCGAATAATTGAAGTAAGGTTATTCTGACTAGCGAAATATTCATTTATATATTGATTGGCAGCAAAATTTGGTTTATAAGTAACACCACTAAGAACCTTTCCATCTAATGTTATTTGTAAAAAAATAACATCAAAATGCTGAAATGCCATTGAATTACGTGAATATATACCATTATATGCATCATTACGAATCATTCCTAAAATAATAAATCTGGGAGTATTGTTACTGGCAAATAAGTTTTCGCATACATGTGATCTTTGACCATTACCAACAGTAAAAGTAGTAACCTCATTCTGTATAAATGGATATATAAAATCTTCCCTCTGGAGAAGATCGACATATTCTTTCATTAAACTATCTTCTATTTTTATTCGTTTTGTTTTTAAGACAGATTTTGTGATATTTACTCTGCCTCCTTCAATATCATCCCCACAAGTTAAACTAAAATTATCAGGTGCTCTTGTTAAAGTAATTCTAACACTTGTTCTTGGCGGTAATACTTTTATTTGATCAAAAATATCAATGAATAACAAACCTTGTACCTGATATAGTGAGCTTTTCAATGCTGCAGCATTTTCAAAAACAATAGGAACTCCATTGGCTGTTTGTTCTGCATATCCAGCTGCCGTAATAATTGTATCTTTTGTATTTCTATCATTAACTAAAACAGCCTTTAAAAATGCTTTGTAAGCATAGTTTGAGGTATTTGGTTCAACCTGACACTCATTAATCAACACATTAATATTAGAGAATAATGTTGATAAGGTTAATGGCATAATTGAAACCATACCATTATTTGGTCGGACTGTGATTGCTACTTCGTAGACTAATTGTAGAGTTGTATCACCTCCTACAGTATAATATTCATCTGATTTTTCAATTACAAAATCAATCACAGTAATCCCAATTCCCAGAGTTGTTATTGGATATACTTCATGTTCAAAACTTTCATTAATAATACTTTGAGTAGTAAAGTTGCTGAATAAATTTAATTCGTCAATTGTTTCACTCATTTTTATATTTTGAAAGAATTAGCCAAAAATATCATCACAAATCGTATCTTTGATCTTTCATAAGCCTTATCCTTTGATATTTAGTAATCTTTTTCTTTTTCCGTTTTTGTGGCTCGTTTATTGATGATGCATTTGCATTAAGAACTTCACAAATTATTTTATTTGCTACACGTTTAGTTGATGGTTTGGTTCTTTTAGCAATTTGTTGTAATGTGTGATTAACTAATTTTTTACTAGATTTTTTTAGTAGTGGTACTCCTTTACGAAGAGCCGCTCTTGCAACAGGTTTAGCAATTTTTGGAATAACCTTTGCTGCAATTTTCGCAATATTTCCAAATAAGCCACGACCACATTGACCATATCTAGCATATATGGTTCGTGTGTTCAAACGTCGATTTCGTAAACCACCTCTAAAGTAAGGTATACTTCCACTATTATTTCCACGCCCTCTACCATCTTGTATATTACGTATTCAATTTTGGTGTGGTGAGGTTTGAGCTATTGATATTCTTCTTCTTCTACCAAAATAAGCACTTGGGTCTGGATATGAACCACCCGTTGACATAATTTTGGTTGATAATATATCAGTTAATAAAGATATATAGTTTTAGTCAACGTTTATTGATGCTTTAATAATAAAGTAATAACTACAGTCCGTGAATTAAGTTCAATCAAATCTCCTTCATCATCTTTTAACTGAATGTTTATTACTTCAATGTTTTGCATATCAACAGGTTTATAATTAATATTATTGAATTCACGATGAACCAATGATCCATAATCACCTTCATATGGAATTTTTCTTAATAATGGTTTCAATTGATTTCCTACTATAACATTAGCACTGATATTGGAATAAATATTAATATTACCACTAAAGAAGTCACAAGCTTTTTGAATGAAAAAGGTATGATCAATATGTATCAGGAAACGATTTATTTGTAAATATCCTTTATATTTAATAATTTGGAAACGATTTTTGTTAAAGAAATTTTCTCCTTCCAACCCTAACAAACCTAACATTCGAATCAGCTTATCATTATGAAAGCGTATACGTTTGGTTTTTTCAAAAAGAGAAGCAAAATAGTATTATATAATGCATTAAATTGAAATTGTACTCTCATATTAAGACCGGTTGCATTCAATTGATTAATCAAGGTTTCAATATTGTGATAGTAACCAGCAGGTAAAATAAGTTTCTTTATTTTACCTCGAACACCTTGTGTAGTAATTAGAGTATCATTGATATTATACATTGATGCCAAATAAGTGATTTCAGATATTCCTACCATCCACATCCCACTCAGTCGTAATGGTTGTGGTAATTCCACATTAAAATTTGATGGTTTATTTTGTGGAAATCTTTCGAGTGATGAATTAGAAGGTAAATATAAGACAGTTTGCATTATGATTGTTTTCTTGTACGCAAATGTAAGGTAATTAAGGTGAATCCAGCATTAAATATCAATAGTTCTCCTTTTTCGTTTCATATCTCAACTGATTTGATTAACAATAAAATTATGTGCTATAGGTCTATAATAAACCTTTCTAAAATCACTTGAGATTATCTTATTTTGATGAAGTGTGATAGGTAATGTACGTAATAATGGTGCGGTTGTATTGCCAACAATTGTATGAGATGTTATATCGCTATATATGAATAAATTTTGTCTTCCTCTCACCAAATCACATGGAAAAGGACTAATTTCAGAAAAATCTTTATGTTAATTAGGTTTTTGTTTCAGTGATAAGTCTTTCCTGTAGCAATGTTCCAATATTGATTCCACTCAACCTAAATATTATCTTTCATAAATCCATCTAAGCCTAATATAGTTTTTAAATCTCCAGTTATTTCAAATGAAAAAAATCTTGAACAAGTTAGTTTAATTTTATTTGAAAATTTAATATACCTAATATTTATTGTTGTTTGAGGGTAAGCAAAGGCTTCAAATGTTTCATTAATTTTTTGAATGATTGCTTCCATGCTTGCATATAATCCTGGAGTAAATAAAGCAGCATTTCGAGGGCCATCTTTATAATAGAAAATAAATTGTGATAATTGTTCAATGTTATAATATGAAGAAGAATATTGAATTTCAGATAAACCAACTTCTATATCTGATGATAAATATAAGGTATATGGCAGCTCTACTATAAATGAACTCAATGAATTATTGGGGAATCTTGATGTTGTACCATTAGAAAATAGTGTAATATAACTATTCATTTTCATTAAATTTATTCATAATTATAATTATTGTAAATCGTTTATAATTGATAATTGTACATAATTTAAAATTCAGCTTCATCAAAAAATTTAAACTTATTTACGTAATTGGTTAGCGTCAATCCATTTATTTCGCTTATCAGCTTTGAATCTGACTAAATATTGCTTCTTTTTGCTTTTTACAAGCTCTTTGATTATTTTTTCAATTGGAAAAATATCTGTAGCCTGCTTCACTAGTTGAAGTTCATCTTCATAGAAAGTGCCCTCAATATCTCTACCAACAGAATCTATTACATGGTACATTGGATAAGGAAGACAATCTTCTCTAATGTGATTTATCTTAAAAATTTCATTTGTCCAGTTTCCTATATATGATTTTTCAAAGGCATGCTTAGCAATATAAGTCGTACACTATCAACTTTTTTCAACTTTGGTTTGGAGAGTTTCTTAACTCTACCAAAAAGTTTTAGTCTTCCGTTAGCTTGATTTTGCTTATTCACTTGTAAAGGCTTCATTCCTATTGATCTATGAAATGTATTATTATATGTTTTAATAATTTTAGGAAGGATATCTAGCCATTTAGTAATTTTTCTACGAGTAAATATTTTAAACATTCGTGACTTTAAAGTGCGTTTAAAGCGCTCACAAATTGCAGCTTTGAATTAAGAACGTGTAGTATAATAATTAACCTTATTTTTCTTTAGGTAAGCTAGTACTATGTGATTATTGAATTCAAGGCCTTGGTCACTTGCTAAATGACATGGTTTTCCATCTGAAAATATTATTTCTAAAGCATCCTTAATCTCTTTCCCTGTTTTTCGTTTTAGTGGTAATGCCCAAGCTTGTTTTGAAAAACAATCAATTGCTGTTATAATATATTTGAAACCAGAATTAAAAGTGCTAATTTCTGCATATCAACCAAATCAGTTTGTATAGTATCTCTTATACATGGAAAAAACATTCTAGAAATGGGATAATGCCTTCTAGCTGATCTATGAAGAGTGTAGGTTGGTCAAGTCGCTAGCCAATTTTTTACAATATTTCTCTTCAACCCAGTCGCTTCGCTTAGTGCTTTTACGCTGCCAAAACCTGCAGAGTTTGAAATATTATAGTAAACAGCAGCTAGTTGGTGGTTTTGTCAGTCCGCCATCACTTTGGTCATGACTACGTTTCTGTCTTATACAATTACAAACACAATCACAATTAATATTCAATCTCTTAAACCAAGACATTTTATTCACTATTACTATTATTATTTATATATATTTCAAAAAATTAACATTGTTTATTGTTTTGATATGTTTTTTATTAGCTATATGGTTTGAATGTTCCAGTGTCTTCTTCATTTTCTTCTTCTTCTTCTTTATATATATTTTGTTTGTAATGGTATAGATTTAGCATATTTTTGTTGTTCTAGTAAATTATGTTGTTCTGGTGTTATTAGATACATTTTATGAAATGACATAGTTAGGATGCTGCAGTTGCAATAGTTGTAGCTACCTCTACAGCTCCAACTATTAAAGGAATAAGAAATGGAAGAAATCCTCCTTTCTGTGATAATTTCTTACGATAATCATTAATATTTGAATGCTTCTTCAAATTTCGCATTTGACTTTTAAATGGAGCTAGTTTATTTGCATCAGAGGCTTTTAATTTGAGATTTCCATATAATATATTTAATGTGATATTGATGAGAAAATGTATTAATTTATTACTAGCCTGAGTTCTAATAAATAATCCTCGAGCACAGGGTGTACTATTTTTTAAAAACTCTAACTCAGAACGATGCTTATGAATAATAGGTTTCATGTTATTAGCTTATTTGAAAAAGAATGATGCTAAACTTCAAAAAACTAATATTTATTACCTGATATGCTTATAAGTGACAAATTTGTACAAAATATATACACAAAATAATTAATGATAGAAAATACGATATTATTGATATAAAAAAAAATATTTTCGAAAATTGTAATGATCAATAATATTATTATGATTATCATTATTGTAGGTAGATAAACACAATGTTTATTGGTAAATAGATGACCTCTAACATGATAATTATCATTTGTTAAATGATGAAAATCAATAATTAAAGGATGAAATGGTTCTGTAGTTGCATCATGGAAGGCATCAATTAAGAATTTTGGGTTTGTTGGATTCATCTGATAGGAAAGTACACGAATTTGTGTTTGATCTCTAGGAATTTTAAAAATAATAAAGTATGTACTATTAATTGAGCGAGTTCTTGCTTCTGTACCTCTTTGATATAAGTTTTGTGTTAATAAAATAACTATGGAATGTGTATGTCGAGCAATTTTGGTGAATAATTAGGTAGTTTGCTTTGAACTTTCTAGCTCACTCATAAGATCATCAAAAACTAATACTGTATTTCTTTTAATATTTTCATTTAAATTTTCTGGAATTTTATGTAATATAGTTATATCTATCCCTCTAATATTAGGTTTTGTTTGACCATAGAACCATATGACATTATTAGGTGTATCAAATATAGATTTTATATTATGAAGCAGCTTTTCAACAAAAGTAGTTTTACCACTTCCTGACGGTCCTGCTATTAATAATGTCTTGTAAAAATAATTTCAGAATCATATACTAAAAAATAACAACTAGCAACATAAAATAAATATTGTAGCAAGAAATAAGTTCTACATAATTTATATATTTACATATTCACAACAAATACGAATTTTTTATAAAGTTATAAAAAAACATTATTTAAGATAAGTCTTTCCCACATCATTTAAGTTATAAGTTCCAAATCACCCAAGGTAACCTATAGTTACTCTCAGCATCTTGTATATCATCTTGTATCGTATTACTTATCCCTGAGTTGATGTGTGAATTTTGTCAATCCCACCAATAATATTTACTATATAAACCATTTACTCTGTAAAGTTTCTGCACTCTATAAATAAGACAAAATTTAGAAGAAGAATTCTTAATTTATACAAACTCATCAATACATGATAGACAAGTCCTACATATATAACAATCAAATGGTATTAAATAAGAATAACAAATGTTTATTTTTAATATTAAATTATATACTAATTACATACAACATATTCACAAAATAATTTATAAACACTATCAATTACAGATGGTGAGTCATCGATACTATCTTACCAGTATGAAAAATACTAAAATATGATTTGTTTATGAAGCATCGTATACCACAAAATAGTTCAGGGTTATAATCCAAATGAAAACTATCATTATTTATTTTAAAATTTCCACATTTCTGTAGACATTTTCTAAAGTTGATTTTGTGAAATATGATACGAGTTTCAGTATTTAGTTTTAAATTTGCTATTTTCAACCTGGTAAGGTTTGTGATAAAATCAATTTGTAGAGGTATATAACTACATAGACCAACAATTGTTATAGCACCACTCTCAAAAAACATAAAAGTTGCCTCTTGTGCACGAAAAATTAACATTTTAGGTTTTGTTACCAAATGACCACGTATTTGTTTGGATAACTGTATTACATCTAGTTTTGAAGAGCAATATGCAGAATAATGTCTATTAACAATTTGAATAAGTTCATTAGAACTCGTTTGTTTATCTTTCTTTAATGTTGTATTATCTGTTTTTTGAGTTATTCTGAAAATAGAATGAGTAGATTAATAATAATAATAATAGTAAATAATAAGTCTATTAGTGGTTATATGTATTATCATTATCACTATCAATGCCAGAGGTATCATTGTTACTATCATAGTCATTATTACTGTCATGGTTAGGGTCATTGTCACAGTCATTGTTGATAGTGGTAGAATTTCCTTGATGCTGCCCTAAAACCACTTGAGGAGCAATGGTTTTAGGTAAAATCGGTCTAGACAACTGTGTAATTTGATGCCTATATGGATAACTGATATTCTTATCTTGCCACCATCTTTTTGTTTCACATAGTGTTAATGATTTTTTGTGTATTCGAGCTGTTTTTACTTGATGTTTATCGGATCTAAATGCATTAGTAAACCAGAACAGCTCAGTTTCATTGTAATAGCAATCCAAATAATCTTGATGTGAAATTTGTTTTGCTACAACACTTTTTGAAACACCTTTGCATGTCTTCTTCTTAGGAGCATCATATGCCTCGAATGAGTATACCTTTGGTTTTAAAAATACCCAAGATTTGTAGAGACAGCCTGTTGACTCATCTTTCAAATAACCTAATGATGCTTTATGTGTATTAGTAAAAAGAGGATGTAAAGTATCATAATTTGATGTATCTAAAAACCCACCTTCAAACATTGCTGTTAAGAATTTATCATGTGAAGTGTTTGTTACACTAAGCATAAGGCTATCAGTATCTCCACTACATGCTCGAATTTGGCATCCTAATTGTTATTCTATAGGTTTAATTTTATTGTAAAAGTAATCATACATTTCCAATTTTGATAAATCAAGGATAGCTGTGCCAATAAATACTGCTTGATTTAAAGTTACAGCTTCTTTACAAAATGTATGCCCAGATAAATTTGGTGAAAATACAATAAAGGACTTGTGGTTTGGTTTAGCGATCAATTTATCATATTCTTCACTCGATGTTGCTAACCTAAAATTTATTATATTACGCACTTTTTGTAAACATTTTCCATAAAGAGCATTATTTAATAGCTTATAGAACAATACTTCGAATGGGTTTTTTGCAGATTGTCGCTTATTTTTATTGAAGGCTATATAATCTCTAAATATGTATTTTTGAGAAAATGAATATATATTATGGATTTTTGTAATTTTGAGTCCCATTTTTAGGTAAAATTGCAACAATTTAATATGAACCCCATATTCATATTTAGGGAATTGATGGAGTAAAAGCTTCGTTGATACATCATTATATTTTTTGAAAGAAGCATCATCTCAAATGTTATAATGCTCCCACTGATTTTTCATATGAGGACTGAGAAGAGAAGATGGTACACTCATCTTCTCAGGACCCAATGGCATATCAACAGTAAGATCTTGGACATGTTTAGGATAATCAAGGCTTACTATACAAAAATATCCAATATCACCGTCAGCATCTATTGTAGCCAAATCAATCGGTGTTATAACTTCCTTAATATTGGCATATGGAAGCTTTTGAGAAAGAGCGTGGCCATAGAGGTTATTGGCATCCACTGGTATCAAATATTTCTCTGGCTTATTGGAGTCATAGTCGGGTTCTCCAGGGATATTGGCCTCCTCCAAATGTGTATTTAGGAAAACCATTCCTCCTCGGATTGAACTTTCAAATTGTGAATAGATATTTGAATCATTCAATAATTTTAATGAAATACCTGTGAATGTTTGAGCAGCATCGTATGTTAACCCAGGTGCTGTATAATAGTGTAGTGGTTCTAGACCATAGTTGTTAAGGCAGAGCTGACAAAATTCTTCAAATACATCAGCTAAGAGAGTAATATCGAGACATAGATAGCCCATTAGATAATCATAGATTGTTTGACATTGAAGCTCATCCCACGCTGATAGAGCACGTTGATAATCTTCTATGCTACAATCTTCTAGTTTAAGATCATTATAAAAGTCAGCGATTGGAGGTAGTTGGGTTTCATGAAGATTAGAAATATTTTGAATATAGCTATAGGGAAAGACACCCTTGTTCTTAATAGTTGAGCCTGTAATATTTGGATAAAGTTTTTTCATTTGAGATAGTGTATGTGGAATAGCTGTAGATAGATTATAATTATTGCAAGTAAGATAACTACTCAGATTGTCTAAACTCGCTGTCATGAATTGAAAAGAGTCCAAGAAATTAAGGCAGATAGAATCTTTTAGTGTTGCAGATTTTAAATTTTTGTTAATAGGAAATGTAGCTTGTAGATTGATGTAATTTTCAGTAGTTTGTTGAATTACATTAAAGTGCCAATGTTTATGTGCACTAGTGGACATGCCTTCCTTTAACAGGATATGTATGTCGTATTTACGTAAGTTATGAAATATGATAGAAAATTTATTACGTTTTATTGATAGTTTACGATTACAACTAACACAAGCTGCACCACGATATATTCCAGTATAGTGATCGTGGTCACAAACTTTTGTAGATAGATTTTTAGAAAGGTCTAGCCCATAAGAGTCAGGAGTAAGGATACAATCACAAGAGTAGCAGTTTGTTGCGAGATTAAATTTTTGTTGTTCAGTGTGTGTCAAGTTCATACATATATTAGTATTTGAGCCAGAGATTGACCATTCATACAGTTCCCTATAGTGAGATTCTAAGGCAGTAAGTAAATCATTTATTACATGATTAGAGCCATCATCCTTAAAAGTTTGAATTGTAATATTTGGTGGGTTTATTAAATTACGGTTTGGTATAGTAAAAAATGCAGCAGCGCTTGCGATATGTTTTTGGGGAAATTTAGGGTCTGATGTCGGTTCTAGAATAGTTTCTATATCAGAGTAGATGCAGAAAGGAGGAGAAAGAGTTTTATCGAGTCTATTAAATTTTAGAGTTAGTTTGTCATCTTTAGGCATCTGTTCAACTTGTCGTCTAGCAGAATAGCAGAGGTTGCGATGTGTTTGTACAGCATTTAATGAATAAAAAGGTCGTGTACAACGCTCGCAGAAAAACAAAAGATTATGTGAGCTTGTTCTTGTGTTAAATAGACGACCTAAATTGGATACTGCTGAAAACTGTCTAAGAAAACTATTATTATTATCAACAAAAAGTAAAGTTAATACAGTTTTATTAAAGCAATGATATTTGTCAGGTTGGCGTAATGTTGTAACTGATTTTGTGTTTTCATGCCAGAGGAATAAGTTTATGCAATACTTAATATTATCTTTTTCAAATTGATTGATAGTCCAGTCAAAATAGGGCTCAACCTCGGACAAATTGCAACAGAATTTAATTTAATAATTTCTAGACCCAAATTTTATGCTTATCAACATATCCAAAATCGGCCAAAATTGGGATGTTGGAACTTGGTTAAATAGACCATTTCACCATTGCAACAGAAAGTCATACATAAATCACCCATTTCCTATAATCCTATGGAATTCTAACCTAGACCTACCCCACCCAAATCACTATCGGAGAATCCGATGGGGTACATTTTGAAACCCGGTAACCATGACAACTATGAGAATTACATCGTCGAAATTAATTGTACAGTAAATTTATGAAATTTTAGAAACATATCCATATTGCGTGTTCACATTGTTGCAAAATTAGGAAACTCTGTATTTATATTATCCTTAAGCATTATTGTTTTTTTCTAGATTCGGTGTTCAAGTGGAATAGTAGTTGGCCTGTAACCTAGGTAATAAGAAAATAATATCACCTATAATGTTTCTTCAGTTTAAATATGGTTACTATCATTTTAAAAAGAAACCAATTCAGGATCAAGTACCTCTCATGTTGCTATGTTCAGACCATAATTTGCCAGCCAATCATGTCATTTCTTGTTGCCATGGCAACCAAAAATATTATTTAATATGTGAAAATTCCATCAGAAACATTTTATATGTTCTTCAGATGCATATCAATATGTTACATAGTCAACATTCATGATCACAAGCGAAGTCATTATTCTGTTGTTACCATAGCAATGGGCATATTTATGTAGTTATAGTAACGTATTTGGCATTTTATTGACATTGGAAGTTAATCATATTAAAGATTATTGAAAAAAATTGTGTGGAGTCTGCTACAGTTATTTTATTTAACAAAGTCTTGAATTTTGACCATAGCAACAGGAGTTTTGATCTTAATTCGGGAGTGACTTGTTAAAAAAACTCAAAATTCGGTTTAATGTACATCTCAGTATTTTGTACCATAAGATGCTGTAGAAAATTACAAAATTATATTCGAATGACATTAATGTACTTAGCAACGAAAGTTTTCCTTAGCAACCGGGGTCTTTTTGTACCAACATCGCGTTATATAGTGATAATATATATATGCAATAATAATATAATAACAATAACAATAAACAAAAACAATAATAATATATACAATATATACAATATATATGTTTTTTATTGAGCAGTGAAGTTTAGTACTGGAACTACTGCTGCTCTAAATAATCGGACCTTAAGTTTCCGATTAATTCTCGGTGACTTCCAAATCCTGGAAAGCCTATTCTAGGCTGCCCATGCCTTTCCCTTACATATTCGAAGGTCCTCACCTGACTTCCGGATCCATGATCCCAGGTAAGAGAAGTCGTCCACATGCTCAAGCATACCATCCTTTTAGCTTATGCTCATCCAGTCAGAGACTTGCTGAGGACTTTCAAAGTTAACTGTCAAAATTTTGGTCTTTCTGGAGTTAATAAAAAGACCAACACTAGAAGCAGCCTGTTCTAATGAGCCGAGGAGCCGTTGGGCTCCCTCTAGTGATTCTGAGAGTACTCCTAAGTCATCAGCAAAGTCTAGATCAGTTAGGTACTTGGCAGGATTTCCTCGACTTCAGGAGCCAGTAGGTGGAGTATCATCACCCCATCATCATTATGATGATCTATGGACATGCGTAAAACATAGTCAACCACAATTATGAACAAGAATGGTGCAAGTGTGTCTCCTTGGAGGACGCCCCATAACACTTCAAATGGTTCTGTGTCACCGTCAACAGTAGACACAAATGTTGTCAAATACACAAATACAACAGCGCTTGGTCAAACAGAGTTAGAACTTTCATACACGATATGGGTGATCTTCCTGCCACAGGAGCGGTTTATCACCAGATATGCAATGCAGTGTCAATTTTCGTACAGGTAAACATATACCACAAGTATTTAGTATAAATTCCATATCGGTATCCCATCTAACCAAAAACTATCTAACCGACAAGCAATATCTATGAGTAGCACACCAAGAGTAATATAATTTATTATATAGCTAGGTACTGGTACAGTAAAATAGGGTGTACCAGTATTTATTACTGTATTTCTGATACCATATAAAATATTTAAAATATTCTGAAAATATATTGCTAAGGAAAACTCGCCATTGATAAGTAAGATTCAACATTGATGTAGAAAACTTGGTAATTACTGTATTTGAAAACTCGTTGCTACCTTGAGAAACTACCCGTTGCTAAGGTAACTCGCTGTTGCTATACACAATTCAACGTTGCCAAGGAGAACTTACTACTGTTATTTAAACTTCCCAGCTCAATAAAAAACATGTTATCACTTTATAACGCGATGTTGGTACAAAAAGACCCCGGTTGCTAAGGAAAACTTCCGTTGCTAAGTACATTAAGGTCATTCGAATACAATTTTGTAATTTTCTACAGCATCTCATGCTACAAAATACTGAAATGTACATTAAACCGAATTTTGAGTATTTTTAACAAGTCACTCCCGAATTAGGATCAAAACTCCCGTTGCTATGGTCAAAATTCAAGACTTTGTTTAATAAAATAACTGTAGCAGTCTCCACACAATTTTTTTCAATAATCTTTAATATGATTAACTTCCAATGTCAATAAAATGCCAAATACGTTACTATAACTACATAAATACTAAAATATGCCCGTTGCTATGGTAACAACAGAATAATGACTTCGCTTGTGATCATAAAAATGTTGACTACATAAATACTAAAATATGCCCGTTGCTATGGTAACAACAGAATAATGACTTCGCTTGTGATCATAAAAATGTTGACTATGTAACATCTTGATATGCATCTGAAGAACATATAAAATGTTTCTGATGGAATTTTCACATATTAAATAATATTTTTGGTTGCCATGGCAACAAGAAATGACATGATTGGCCGGCAAATTATGGTCTGAACATAGCAACATGTGAGGTACTTGATCCTGAATTGGTTTCTTTTTAAAATGATAGTAACCATATTCAAACTGAAGAAACATTATAGGTGATATTATTTTCGTATTACATAGGTTACAGGCCAACTACTATTTCACTTCAACGCCGAATCTAGAAAAAAACAATTATACTTAATGACAATATAATTACAGAGTTTCCTAATTTTGCAACAATGGGAACACGCAATATGGATACGTTTCCAAAATTTTATAAATTTACTCTACAATTAATTTCGACGATCTCATAGACAATAATCATAGTTGTCATGGTAACCGGGTTTCAAAACGTGCCCCATCGGATTCTCCGATAGTGATTTGGGTGGGGTAGGTCAAGGTTAGAATTCCGTAGGATTATAGGAAATGGGTGATTTATGCATGACTTTCTGTTGCCATGGTGAAATGGTCTATTTAACCAAGTTCCAACAACCCGATTTGGGCCGATTTTGGATATGTTGATAAGCATAAAATTTGGGCCTAGAAAATATTAAATTAAATTCTGTTGCAATTTGTCCGAGGTTGAGCCCTATTTTGACTGGACTATGATGCCTGTTTTTGTTTTTGTTGTTTGTGTCTATTCCTATCAATTTTATATTGGAAGGCTGAAGCTAATACTGCATACTTTAAACATTCACCTAATGGGCAGTCAACGTTTATAGTACATGTTTTATTAGCTAAATTTTTTGGAATTTTGCCGCCATGACCTTTAAAATATGCATTGCGATTAGAGGCAGAAATTTGAATAATTATCCTATCTATTTGTACTATCCGCCAACCAGAACCCATATTAACAAAACTAGCAACAAGCTCATCTATCCTACCAACAGCATTTTGGTACCAACAATCAAAGTCATATTCTGATCTAATGAAATTTCATTATTTTCCCCAGAGGATTTGAAACAAAATGTTTCCATTTGGACCCCATCACTTTGTTCCCGTTCTAAAATTAAAAAAATTGATAGCCAAACTTTAATAAAAACCCCTAAACCTGTCATATGTTGACTTACCCTCCCTCCCCCAAATATGTGGCTTTTTATTGTTTAATGTGTCTTCTATATCTAGATGAGCTGTTGTTAGTTTATTTGAGTATTCAAACAACCTGTTGTGTGCAGAGTTCTGAACAATTTCCTCAAACTGATTTGAGGAAGAAGAAGAAGAAGGTCCAGCTCCAATTTCATTAGTTGGTGTCGATGTATGGTTTGGAGATGGAGTTGCAGGTTGAATAGCATCTTTATTTTTACGTTTGCATGAGAACAACCGAGTGTAACAAGAATGGTGTTTAAATGCAGAGAGAGTGAAAGTCTCCCCACATTTACAGTCAGTTGTTTCATTAACAAACGTAAAGCCAGTTCCTCCTTCTTGACAAATCGATAGATGAGTAATGGCCGTTTTCTTTTCCGATGTGAAGGCGTGGCAGTTGTCATATTGATATTGTTTGAAATGAGATTGAAGATGGTGATTGAGAATATCTGATCTCATCTCATTTTCGTAAATAGGACAAGCGATAATTTTTGAAGACATTGGCATTGTGGCTTTTTTTAAAGTTGATTTTTCGTTGTACAGTAGTAACTTTTCAGTAAACAGTGACAAATAAAAATAATTGTTGTAGTTGAAGTTGGAGTTCAGTTATTGTTGTAGAATAAGATGGTTGAGATTGAAGTAAAGACTTGAAAGTGATGAATATTTGAGAGTGAGTTGATGATGAATAATACAAGTGTGATAATATTAAATTATGTAAAATAAATTAATGGAAAGAATTTATACTATAATGAAGTTGTTAAGTTGAATGCAAAAATTTGTGGTGATGTTTTATTATAATGTATATGGTCACATAGGGAGGATGTGAATATGCAGATGCAACAACCAGTTGCATAGGGATGAGAATATACAAATGCAACAACAACCAATGAAGATGCAGCCAAGAAATCTAGTTGACCTATTGAGAGAGGTTTCATTACAAATGGGTTAAAAATAGACTGTTGGTGCCATAATGACTGGAGAAATAATCCTTTCTTAATCTTTTATAAAATATATATTAATTTTTTGAATATAATATTTTGCATAGTTTCGAGAGATTATCTTTAGGTTGAAAGCATTGTAATTAAAAATATCAAAGAAAAAGCGGCATTTGCAATATTGTGTGTCAGAATTGGTGAAATTATTTAAAAAATTATGTAAATGTGTAGGAATGAATTGCTATTTGCAAAAGCTGTGAAATGAAATAATAATTACTTAAAGATTAGTCATACCTTGATGTTTGAAGAAAACAGAGAATTAATGACACCAAAATTAGTTGAATAACAAAATTAGGTTTTGTTGAATGTGTAAGTGTTATAATTGCTCTTTACTAAAACGTGTGAAATGAAATAAGTATCAACAAAATATTAGTTACGATTTTATGTGTGAGGTATACAAAAGATTATTGCCAATCTAATTGGAATTAACACTGTGAACACTAGAATTAATGCACTAGGTGTTTTGGCATAGAAATGGTATGAGAGATTAAGGGATTAAGACCTTAACAATAGGATTAACACCTTAGGTGTTCTTGGCACAAAAAAGGTGTGAGTTAGATCTAACTGTCCTGGTATCCTGGCTCTCTATACTACTTACGAGAGATAGTCATTTACTGCACCCATCCAGAACCTTCCTCCTTCATGTAGTCTGAGAAACGCTGAATTTTTCTAGGATTCTCAGAGTATTGGAAGACAATGTCATCGTCTGGTTTGTAAGTAAAGTCTACAGGTGGGCTGGTCTCCACGTGTCCGTCTGTCAGTCTGTACAGCTCTACCTGCACTGTGATTGGCTGTGTTATACGTCGCAATGTGTAGGCTGGAGTACGGAACACTATACCGTACTGTCGGTGTACGTCTGTGGGTTGGAATTTACCCCAGCCAATCAAAGCGTCCTGTTCGCGAAAGCGTATATATATGGAATCCTTTTGAACCTAAATAAAATGAAAAGTTTACTTAAATGAAACCCAACAATACCTATTAATTATAAACTTAGTATGGAGTGAGTATGTAGATGTATGGAGTGAGTATGTATGGAGAGAGTATGTATGGAGAGAGTATGTATGGAGTGAGTATGTATGGAGTGAGTATGTATGGAGTGAGTATGTATGGAGTGAGTATGTATGGAGTAAGTATGTATGGAGTAAGTATGTATGGTGTGAGAATGTATGGAGTGAGTACGTATGGAGTGAGTATGTATGGAGTGAGTATGTATGGAGTGAGTATGTATGGAGTGAGTATGTATGGAGTGAGTATGTATGGAGTGAGTATGTATGGAGTGAGTATGTATGGAGTAAGTATGTATGGAGTAAGTATGTATGGTGTGAGAATGTATGGAGTGAGTACGTATGGAGTGAGTATGTATGGAGTGAGTATGTATGGAGTGAGTATGTATGGAGTGAGTATGTATGGAGTGAGTATGTATGGAGTGAGTATGTATGGAGTGAGTATGTATGGAGTGAGTATGTATGGAGTGAGTATGTATGGAGTGAGTATGTATGGAGTGAGTATGTATGGAGTGTGTATGTATGGAGTGAGTATGTATGGAGTGAGTATGTATGGAGTGAGTATGTATGGAGTGAGTATGTATGGAGTGAGTATGTATGGATTGAGTATGTATGGAGTGAGTATGTATGGAGTGAGTATGTATGGAGTGAGTGTGTATGGAGTGAGTATGTATGGAGTGGGTATGTATGGAGTGAGTATGTATGGAGAGAGTATGTATGGATTGAGTATGTATGGAGATAGTATGTATGGAGATAGTATGTATGGGGAGAGTATGTATGGATTGAGTATGTATGGAGTGAGTATATACTATGTATGGAGTAAGTATGTATGGAGTGAGTATATACTATGTATGGAGTGAGTATGTATGGAGTGAGTATGTATGGAGGGAGATAGTATGTATGGAGAGAGTATGTATGGAGAGAGTATGTATGGAGTGAGTATGTATGGAGAGAGTATGTATGGAGTGAGTATATACTATGTATGGAGTGAGTATGTATGGAGTGAGTATGTATGGAGATAGTATGTATGGAGAGATATGTATGGAGAGAGTATGTATGGAGTGAGTATGTATGGAGTGAGTATGTATGGAGTGAGTATGTATGGAGTGAGTATGTATGGAGAGAGTATGTATGGAGAGAGTATGTATGGAGTGAGTATGTATGGAGTGAGTATGTATGGAGTGAGTATGTATGAAGTGAGTATATAGGGAGTGAGTATGTATGGAGTGAGTATGTATGGAGTGAGTATGTATGGAGTGAGTATGTATGGAGGGAGGATGTATGGAGTGAGTATGTATGGAGTGAGTATATACTATGTATGGAGTAAGTATGTATGGAGTGAGTATGTATGGAGTGAGTATGGAGTGAGTATGTATGGAGTGAGTAGGTATGGAGTGAGTATGTATGGAGTGAGTATGTATGGAGTGAGTATGTATGGAGTGAGAATGTAAGGAGTGAGTATGTATGGAGTGAGTATGTATGGAGTGAGTATGTATGGAGTGAGTATGTATGGAGTGAGTATGTATGGAGTGAGTATGTATGGAGTGAGTAAGTATGGAGTGAGTATGTATGGAGTGAGTATGTATGGAGTGAGTATGTATGGAGTGAGTATGTATGGAGTGAGTATGTATGGAGTGAGTATGTATGGAGTGAGTATGTATGGAGTGAGTATGTATGGAGTGAGTATGTATGGAGTGAGTATGTATGGAGTGAGTATGTATGGAGTGAGTATGTATGGAGTGAGTATGTATGGAGTGAGTATGTATGGAGTGAGTATGTATGGAGTGAGTATGTATGGAGTGAGTATGTATGGAGTGAGTATGTATGGAGAGAGTATGTATGAAGTGAGTATGTATGGAGAGAGTATGTATGGAGTGAGTATGTATGGAGTGAGTATGTATGGAGTGAGTATGTATGGAGTGAGTATGTATGGAGTGAGTATGTATGGAGTGAGTATGTATGGAGTGAGTATGTATGGAGTGAGTATGTATGGAGTGAGTATGTATGGAGTAAGTATGTATGGAGTGAGTATGTATGAAATGAGTATGTATGGAGAGAGTATGTATGGAGTGAGTATGTATGGAGTGAGTATGTATCGAGTGAGTATGTATGTGTAACGGGATCTCGGTTGGCGAGAGATCCTGACCGGTTGACTTGATGGTGGCTGTTCCTACGCGCACGATGGCTGACTGATAGATGGACTGACTTGGCCGTAGGCCAGTGAATAAAAAGTTTATCTGTTAAACTTTGCTGTTGTTAATAGATTGACTATAGACTGATGAGTAGTTACCGGTAGTGATAATAGCACAGCGTAGCGGTGGAAACTATTTCACCTCTACCATAATGAGTAAAATGCCATTGCCATCTGGTTGCACAATCAAAGACCGGTAATATATATAGGGGGAAATGCTAGGCTGACACGTTGTTGGCCCTCCAATCGATACACTTCTAAAACCCTGACATGTGCTGACCTCCCATTGGCCAGTTGACCACGCCCTGTTCCTGCCTCCCTTAGGCCCTTAGTTAGCCTATGTACCCTGGGATGGATGGTTAATCCACTGCCCAGTTGGTTCTAATGCATCATCCTCTTACTGCTATGCCCTGTAGGATAGATAACTTAGTAGCCAATGTGATAAATTGGCTCCTCCCATTTTGTGGTTGGAATGCATAGCGGATCCGCTAACAGTATGTGTCTGTATGGAGTGAGTATGTATGGGGTGAGTATGTATGGGGTGAGTATGTTTTGAGTGAGTATATATGGAGTGACTATATGGACTAACCTTCTCACAAAGTAAGAATATCTCAGCATTACCGCTCACCGGGCTTTCTGATTTATTGAGACGGACTATTTTCAAAGGGTTGGAAATACTTGACTTCGCATCGTATATTGGGTGGGAGTAGATGGGAGGGACTGGTACAGCAAACTCACCTACAATAGATAAAGTTAAAGTATATTGGGTGGGAGTAGATGGGAGGGACTGGTACAGCAAACTCACCTACAATAGATAAAGTTAAAGTATATTGGGTAGGAGTAGATGGGTGGGTCTGGTACAGCAAACTCACCTACAATAGATAAAGTTAAAGTAAATTGGGTGGGAGTAGATGGGAGGGACTGGTACAGCAAACTCACCTACAATAGATAAAGTTAAAGTATATTGGGTAGGAGTATATGGGAGGGACTGGTACAGCAAACTCACCTACAATAGATAAAGTTAAAGTTATTGGGTAGGAGTAGATGGGAGGGACTGGTACAGCAAACTCACCTACAAAAGGGAGATAAAGTTAAAGCATATTGGGTAGGAGTAGATGGGAGGGACTGGTACAGCAAACTCACCTACAATAGATAAAGTTAAAGTATATTGGGTAGGAGTAGATGGGAGGGACTGGTACAGCAAACTCACCTACAATAGATAAAGTTAAAGTATATTGGGTAGGAGTAGATGGGAGGGACTGGTACAGCAAACTCACCTACAATATATAAAGTTAAATTATATTGGGTGGGAGTAGATGGGAGGGACTGGTACAGCAAACTCACCTACAATAGGGAGATAAAGTTTAAGTATATTGGGTAGGAGTAGATGGGAGGGACTGGTACAGCAAACTCACCTACAATATATAAAGTTAAATTATATTGGGTGGGAGTAGATGGGAGGGACTGGTACAGCAAACTCACCTACAATAGGGAGATAAAGTTAAAGTATATTGGGTAGGAGTAGATGGGAGGGACTGGTACAGCAAACTCACCTACAATAGATAAAGTTAAAGTATATTGGGTAGGAGTAGATGGGAGGGACTGGTACAGCAAACTCACCTACAATAGGGAGATAACAGATAAAGTTAAAGTATATTGGGTAGGAGTAGATGGGAGGGACTGGTACAGCAAACTCACCTACAATAGATAAAGTTAAAGTATATTGGGTAGGAGTAGATGGGAGGGACTGGTACAGCAAACTCACCTACAATAGGGAGATAACAGATAAAGTTAAAGTATATTGGGTAGGAGTAGATGGGAGGGACTGGTACAGCAAACTCACCTACAATAGGGAGATAAAGTTAAAGTATATTGGGTAGGAGTAGATGGGAGGGACTGGTACAGCAAACTCACCTACAATATATAAAGTTAAATTATATTGGGTGGGAGTAGATGGGAGGGACTGGTACAGCAAACTCACCTACAATAGATAAAGTTAAAGTATATTGGGTAGGAGTAGATGGGAGGGACTGGTACAGCAAACTCACCTACAATAGGGAGATAAAGTTAAAGTATATTGGGTAGGAGTAGATGGGAGGGACTGGTACAGCAAACTCACCTACAATAGATAAAGTTAAAGTATATTGGGTAGGAGTAGATGGGTGGGACTGGTACAGCAAACTCACCTACAATAGATAAAGTTAAAGTATATTGGGTAGGAGTAGATGGGAGGGACTGGTACAGCAAACTCACCTACAATAGATAAAGTTAAAGTATATTGGGTAGGAGTAGATGGGAGGGACTGGTACAGCAAACTCACCTACAATAGGGAGATAACAGATAAAGTTAAAGTATATTGGGTAGGAGTAGATGGGAGGGACTGGTACAGCAAACTCACCTACAATAGGGAGATAACAGATAAAGTTAAAGTATATTGGGTAGGAGTAGATGGGAGGGACTGGTACAGCAAACTCACCTACAATAGGGAGATAAAGTTAAAGTATATTGGGTGGGAGTAGATGGGAGGGACTGGTACAGCAAACTCACCTACAATAGATAAAGTTAAAGTATATTGGGTAGGAGTAGATGGGAGGGACTGGTACAGCAAACTCACCTACAATAGGGAGATAACAGATAAAGTTAAAGTATATTGGGTAGGAGTAGATGGGAGGGACTGGTACAGCAAACTCACCTACAATAGGGAGATAAAGTTAAAGTATATTGGGTAGGAGTAGATGGGTGGGACTGGTACAGCAAACTCACCTACAATAGGGAGATAAAGTTAAAGTATATTGGGTAGGAGTAGATGGGAGGGACTGGTACAGCAAACTCACCTACAATAGATAAAGTTAAAGTATATTGGGTAGGAGTAGATGGGAGGGACTGGTACAGCAAACTCACCTACAATAGGGAGATAAAGTTAAAGTATATTGGGTAGGAGTAGATGGGTGGGACTGGTACAGCAAACTCACCTACAATAGGGAGATAAAGTTAAAGTATATTGGGTAGGAGTAGATGGGAGGGACTGGTACAGCAAACTCACCTACAATATATAAAGTTAAATTATATTGGGTGGGAGTAGATGGGAGGGACTGGTACAGCAAACTCACCTACAATAGATAAAGTTAAAGTATATTGGGTAGGAGTAGATGGGAGGGACTGGTACAGCAAACTCACCTACAATAGGGAGATAAAGTTAAAGTATATTGGGTAGGAGTAGATGGGTGGGACTGGTACAGCAAACTCACCTACAATAGGGAGATAAAGTTAAAGTATATTGGGTAGGAGTAGATGGGAGGGACTGGTACAGCAAACTCACCTACAATATATAAAGTTAAATTATATTGGGTGGGAGTAGATGGGAGGGACTGGTACAGCAAACTCACCTACAATAGATAAAGTTAAAGTATATTGGGTAGGAGTAGATGGGAGGGACTGGTACAGCAAACTCACCTACAATAGATAAAGTTAAAGTATATTGGGTAGGAGTAGATGGGAGGGACTGGTACAGCAAACTCACCTACAATAGGGAGATAAAGTTAAAGTATATTGGGTAGGAGTAGATGGGAGGGACTGGTACAGCAAACTCACCTACAATATATAAAGTTAAATTATATTGGGTGGGAGTAGATGGGAGGGACTGGTACAGCAAACTCACCTACAATAGATAAAGTTAAAGTATATTGTGTGGGAGTAGATGGGAGGGACTGGTACAGCAAACTCACCTACAATAGATAAAGTTAAAGTATATTGGGTAGGAGTAGATGGGAGGGACTGGTACAGCAAACTCACCTACAATAGATAAAGTTTAAAGTATATTGGGTGGGAGTAGATGGGAGGGACTGGTACAGCAAACTCACCTACAATAGATAAAGTTAAAGTATATTGGGTAGGAGTAGATGGGAGGGACTGGTACAGCAAACTCACCTACAATAGATAAAGTTAAAGTATATTGGGTAGGAGTAGATGGGAGGGACTGGTACAGCAAACTCACCTACAATAGATAAAGTTAAAGTATATTGGGTAGGAGTAGATGGGAGGGACTGGTACAGCAAACTCACCTACAATAGATAAAGTTAAAGTATATTGGGTAGGAGTAGATGGGAGGGACTGGTACAGCAAACTCACCTACAATAGGGAGATAAAGTTAAAGTATATTGGGTAGGAGTAGATGGGAGGGACTGGTACAGCAAACTCACCTACAATAGATAAAGTTAAATTATATTGGGTGGGAGTAGATGGGAGGGACTGGTACAGCAAACTCACCTACAATAGATAAAGTTAAAGTATATTGGGTAGGAGTAGATGGGAGGGACTGGTACAGCAAACTCACCTACAATAGATAAAGTTAAAGTATATTGGGTAGGAGTAGATGGGAGGGACTGGTACAGCAAACTCACCTACAATAGGGAGATAAAGTTAAAGTATATTGGGTAGGAGTAGATGGGAGGGACTGGTACAGCAAACTCACCTACAATATATAAAGTTAAATTATATTGGGTGGGAGTAGATGGGAGGGACTGGTACAGCAAACTCACCTACAATATATAAAGTTAAATTATATTGGGTGGGAGTAGATGGGAGGGACTGGTACAGCAAACTCACCTACAATAGATAAAGTTAAAGTATATTGGGTAGGAGTAGATGGGAGGGACTGGTACAGCAAACTCACCTACAATATATAAAGTTAAATTATATTGGGTGGGAGTAGATGGGAGGGACTGGTACAGCAAACTCACCTACAATAGGGAGATAAAGTTAAAGTATATTGGGTAGGAGTAGATGGGAGGGACTGGTACAGCAAACTCACCTACAATAGATAAAGTTAAAGTATATTGGGTAGGAGTAGATGGGAGGGACTGGTACAGCAAACTCACCTACAATAGATAAAGTTAAAGTATATTGGGTAGGAGTAGATGGGAGGGACTGGTACAGCAAACTCACCTACAATAGGGAGATAAAGTTAAACTATATTGGGTAGGAGTAGATGGGTGGGACTGGTACAGCAAACTCACCTACAATAGGGAGATAAAGTTAAAGTATATTGGGTAGGAGTAGATGGGAGGGACTGGTACAGCAAACTCACCTACAATATATAAAGTTAAATTATATTGGGTGGGAGTAGATGGGAGGGACTGGTACAGCAAACTCACCTACAATAGATAAAGTTAAAGTATATTGGGTAGGAGTAGATGGGAGGGACTGGTACAGCAAACTCACCTACAATAGGGAGATAAAGTTAAAGTATATTGGGTAGGAGTAGATGGGAGGGACTGGTACAGCAAACTCACCTACAATAGATAAAGTTAAAGTATATTGGGTAGGAGTAGATGGGAGGGACTGGTACAGCAAACTCACCTACAATAGGGAGATAAAGTTAAAGTATATTGGGTAGGAGTAGATGGGTGGGACTGGTACAGCAAACTCACCTACAATAGGGAGATAAAGTTAAAGTATATTGGGTAGGAGTAGATGGGAGGGACTGGTACAGCAAACTCACCTACAATATATAAAGTTAAATTATATTGGGTGGGAGTAGATGGGAGGGACTGGTACAGCAAACTCACCTACAATAGATAAAGTTAAAGTATATTGGGTAGGAGTAGATGGGAGGGACTGGTACAGCAAACTCACCTACAATAGGGAGATAAAGTTAAAGTATATTGGGTAGGAGTAGATGGGTGGGACTGGTACAGCAAACTCACCTACAATAGGGAGATAAAGTTAAAGTATATTGGGTAGGAGTAGATGGGAGGGACTGGTACAGCAAACTCACCTACAATATATAAAGTTAAATTATATTGGGTGGGAGTAGATGGGTGGGACTGGTACAGCAAACTCACCTACAATAGATAAAGTTAAAGTATATTGGGTAGGAGTAGATGGGAGGGACTGGTACAGCAAACTCACCTACAATAGGGAGATAAAGTTAAAGTATATTGGGTAGGAGTAGATGGGAGGGACTGGTACAGCAAACTCACCTACAATAGATAAAGTTAAAGTATATTGGGTAGGAGTAGATGGGAGGGACTGGTACAGCAAACTCACCTACAATAGATAAAGTTAAAGTATATTGGGTAGGAGTAGATGGGTGGGACTGGTACAGCAAACTCACCTACAATAGATATTAAGTTAAAGTATATTGGGTAGGAGTAGATGGGAGGGACTGGTACAGCAAACTCACCTACAATAGATAAAGTTAAAGTATATTGGGTAGGAGTAGATGGGTGGGACTGGTACAGCAAACTCACCTACAATAGATATTAAGTTAAAGTATATTGGGTAGGAGTAGATGGGTGGGACTGGTACAGCAAACTCACCTACAATAGATATTAAGTTAAAGTATATTGGGTAGGAGTAGATGGGAGGGACTGGTACAGCAAACTCACCTACAATAGATAAAGTTAAAGTATATTGGGTAGGAGTAGATGGGAGGGACTGGTACAGCAAACTCACCTACAATAGATAAAGTTAAAGTATATTGGGTAGGAGTAGATGGGTGGGACTGGTACAGCAAACTCACCTACAATAGATAAAGTTAAAGTATATTGGGTAGGAGTAGATGGGAGGGACTGGTACAGCAAACTCACCTACAATAGATAAAGTTAAACTATATTGGGTAGGAGTAGATGGGAGGGACTGGTACAGCAAACTAACCTACAATAGATAAAGTTAAAGTATATTGGGTAGGAGTAGATGGGAGGGACTGGTACAGCAAACTCACCTACAATAGATAAAGTTAAACTATATTGGGTAGGAGTAGATGGGAGGGACTGGTACAGCAAACTAACCTACAATAGATATTAAGTTAAAGTATATTGGGTAGGAGTAGATGGGAGGGACTGGTACAGCAAACTCACCTACAATAGATAAAGTTAAAGTATATTGGGTAGGAGTAGATGGGAGGGACTGGTACAGCAAACTCACCTACAATAGGGAGATAAAGTTAAAGTATATTGGGTAGGAGTAGATGGGTGGGACTGGTACAGCAAACTCACCTACAAAAGGGAGATAAAGTTAAAGTATATTGGGTAGGAGTAGATGGGAGGGACTGGTACAGCAAACTCACCTACAATAGGGAGATAAAGTTAAAGTATATTGGGTAGGAGTAGATGGGAGGGACTGGTACAGCAAACTCACCTACAATAGATAAAGTTAAACTATATTGGGTAGGAGTAGATGGGAGGGACTGGTACAGCAAACTCACCTACAATAGATAAAGTTAAAGTATATTGGGTAGGAGTAGATGGGAGGGACTGGTACAGCAAACTCACCTACAATAGATAAAGTTAAAGTATATTGGGTAGGAGTAAATGGGAGGGACTGGTACAGCAAACTCACCTACAATATATAAAGTTAAAGTATATTGGGTAGGATGTAGATGGGAGGGACTGGTACAGCAAACTCACCTACAATAGATAAAGTTAAAGTATATTGGGTAGGAGTAGATGGGAGGGACTGGTACAGCAAACTCACCTACAATAGATAAAGTTAAAGTATATTGGGTAGGAGTAGATGGGAGGGACTGGTACAGCAAACTCACCTACAATAGGGAGATAAAGTTAAAGTATATTGGGTAGGAGTAGATGGGAGGGACTGGTACAGCAAACTCACCTACAATATATAAAGTTAAAGTATATTGGGTAGGAGTAGATGGGAGGGACTGGTACAGCAAACTCACCTACAATATATAAAGTTAAAGTATATTGGGTAGGATGTAGATGGGAGGGACTGGTACAGCAAACTCACCTACAATAGATAAAGTTTAAGTATATTGGGTAGGAGTAGATGGGAGGGACTGGTACAGCAAACTCACTTACAATAGATAAAGTTAAAGTATATTGGGTAGGAGTAGATGGGAGGGACTGGTACAGCAAACTCACCTACAATATATAAAGTTAAAGTATATTGGGTAGGAGTAGATGGGAGGGACTGGTACAGCAAACTCACCTACAATAGATAAAGTTAAAGTATATTGGGTAGGATGTAGATGGGAGGGACTGGTACAGCAAACTCACCTACAATAGATAAAGTTTAAGTATATTGGGTAGGAGTAGATGGGAGGGACTGGTACAGCAAACTCACTTACAATAGATAAAGTTAAAGTATATTGGGTAGGAGTAGATGGGAGGGACTGGTACAGCAAACTCACCTACAATAGATAAAGTTAAAGTATATTGGGTAGGAGTAGATGGGTGGGACTGGTACAGCAAACTCACCTACAATAGATAAAGTTAAAGTATATTGGGTAGGAGTAGATGGGAGGGACTGGTACAGCAAACTCACTTACAATAGATAAAGTTAAAGTATATTGGGTAGGAGTAGATGGGAGGGACTGGTACAGCAAACTCACTTACAATAGATAAAGTTAAAGTATATTGGGTAGGAGTAGATGGGAGGGACTGGTACAGCAAACTCACCTACAATAGATAAAGTTAAAGTATATTGGGTAGGAGTAGATGGGAGGGACTGGTACAGCAAACTCACCTACAATAGGGAGATAAAGTTAAAGTATATTGGGTAGGAGTAGATGGGAGGGACTGGTACAGCAAACTCACCTACAATATATAAAGTTAAAGTATATTGGGTAGGAGTAGATGGGAGGGACTGGTACAGCAAACTCACCTACAATATATAAAGTTAAAGTATATTGGGTAGGATGTAGATGGGAGGGACTGGTACAGCAAACTCACCTACAATATATAAAGTTAAAGTATATTGGGTAGGAGTAGATGGGAGGGACTGGTACAGCAAACTCACCTACAATAGATAAAGTTTAAGTATATTGGGTAGGAGTAGATGGGAGGGACTGGTACAGCAAACTCACTTACAATAGATAAAGTTAAAGTATATTGGGTAGGAGTAGATGGGAGGGACTGGTACAGCAAACTCACTTACAATAGATAAAGTTAAAGTATATTGGGTAGGAGTAGATGGGAGGGACTGGTACAGCAAACTCACTTACAATAGATAAAGTTAAAGTATATTGGGTAGGAGTAGATGGGAGGGACTGGTACAGCAAACTCACCTACAATAGATAAAGTTAAAGTATATTGGGTAGGAGTAGATGGGAGGGACTGGTACAGCAAACTCACCTACAATAGGGAGATAAAGTTAAAGTATATTGGGTAGGAGTAGATGGGAGGGACTGGTACAGCAAACTCACCTACAATATATAAAGTTAAAGTATATTGGGTAGGAGTAGATGGGAGGGACTGGTACAGCAAACTCACCTACAATATATAAAGTTAAAGTATATTGGGTAGGATGTAGATGGGAGGGACTGGTACAGCAAACTCACCTACAATATATAAAGTTAAAGTATATTGGGTAGGAGTAGATGGGAGGGACTGGTACAGCAAACTCACTTACAATAGATAAAGTTAAAGTATATTGGGTAGGAGTAGATGGGAGGGACTGGTACAGCAAACTCACCTACAATATATAAAGTTAAAGTATATTGGGTAGGAGTAGATGGGAGGGACTGGTACAGCAAACTCACCTACAATAGATAAAGTTAAAGTATATTGGGTAGGAGTAGATGGGAGGGACTGGTACAGCAAACTCACCTACAATAGATAAAGTTAAAGTATATTGGGTAGGAGTAGATGGGAGGGACTGGTACAGCAAACTCACCTACAATAGATAAAGTTAAAGTATATTGGGTAGGATGTAGATGGGAGGGACTGGTACAGCAAACTCACCTACAATATATAAAGTTAAAGTATATTGGGTAGGAGTAGATGGGAGGGACTGGTACAGCAAACTCACTTACAATAGATAAAGTTAAAGTATATTGGGTAGGAGTAGATGGGAGGGACTGGTACAGCAAACTCACCTACAATAGATAAAGTTAAAGTATATTGGGTAGGAGTAGATGGGAGGGACTGGTACAGCAAACTCACCTACAATAGATAAAGTTAAAGTATATTGGGTAGGATGTAGATGGGAGGGACTGGTACAGCAAACTCACCTACAATAGATAAAGTTTAAGTATATTGGGTAGGAGTAGATGGGAGGGACTGGTACAGCAAACTCACCTACAATAGATAAAGTTAAAGTATATTGGGTAGGAGTAGATGGGTGGGACTGGTACAGCAAACTCACCTACAATAGGGAGATAAAGTTAAAGTATATTGGGTGGGAGTAGATGGGAGGGACTGGTACAGCAAACTCACCTACAATAGATAAAGTTAAAGTATATTGGGTAGGAGTAGATGGGAGGGACTGGTACAGCAAACTCACCTACAATAGGGAGATAAAGTTAAAGTATATTGGGTGGGAGTAGATGGGAGGGACTGGTACAGCAAACTCACCTACAATAGATAAAGTTAAACTATATTGGGTAGGAGTAGATGGGAGGGACTGGTACAGCAAACTCACCTACAATAGATAAAGTTAAAGTATATTGGGTAGGAGTAGATGGGAGGGACTGGTACAGCAAACTCACCTACAATAGGGAGATAAAGTTAAAGTATATTGGGTGGGAGTAGATGGGAGGGACTGGTACAGCAAACTCACCTACAATAGATAAAGTTAAAGTATATTGGGTAGGAGTAGATGGGAGGGACTGGTACAGCAAACTCACCTACAATAGGGAGATAAAGTTAAAGTATATTGGGTGGGAGTAGATGGGAGGGACTGGTACAGCAAACTCACCTACAATAGATAAAGTTAAAGTATATTGGGTAGGAGTAGATGGGAGGGACTGGTACAGCAAACTCACCTACAATAGATAAAGTTAAAGTATATTGGGTAGGAGTAGATGGGAGGGACTGGTACAGCAAACTCACCTACAATAGATAAAGTTAAAGTATATTGGGTAGGAGTAGATGGGAGGGACTGGTACAGCAAACTCACCTACAATAGATAAAGTTAAAGTATATTGGGTAGGAGTAGATGGGAGGGACTGGTACAGCAAACTCACCTACAATAGATAAAGTTAAAGTATATTGGGTAGGAGTAGATGGGAGGGACTGGTACAGCAAACTCACCTACAATAGATAAAGTTAAAGTATATTGGGTAGGAGTAGATGGGAGGGACTGGTACAGCAAACTCACCTACAATAGATAAAGTTAAAGTATATTGGGTAGGAGTAGATGGGAGGGACTGGTACAGCAAACTCACCTACAATAGATAAAGTTAAAGTATATTGGGTAGGAGTAGATGGGAGGGACTGGTACAGCAAACTCACCTACAATAGATAAAGTTAAAGTATATTGGGTAGGAGTAGATGGGAGGGACTGGTACAGCAAACTCACCTACAATAGATAAAGTTAAAGTATATTGGGTAGGAGTAGATGGGAGGGACTGGTACAGCAAACTCACCTACAATAGATAAAGTTAAAGTATATTGGGTAGGAGTAGATGGGAGGGACTGGTACAGCAAACTCACCTACAATAGATAAAGTTAAAGTATATTGGGTAGGAGTAGATGGGAGGGACTGGTACAGCAAACTCACCTACAATAGATAAAGTTAAAGTATATTGGGTAGGAGTAGATGGGAGGGACTGGTACAGCAAACTCACCTACAATAGATAAAGTTAAAGTATATTGGGTAGGAGTAGATGGGAGGGACTGGTACAGCAAACTCACCTACAATAGATAAAGTTAAAGTATATTGGGTAGGAGTAGATGGGAGGGACTGGTACAGCAAACTCACCTACAATAGATAAAGTTAAAGTATATTGGGTAGGAGTAGATGGGAGGGACTGGTACAGCAAACTCACCTACAATAGATAAAGTTAAAGTATATTGGGTAGGAGTAGATGGGAGGGACTGGTACAGCAAACTCACCTACAATAGATAAAGTTAAAGTATATTGGGTAGGAGTAGATGGGAGGGACTGGTACAGCAAACTCACCTACAATAGATAAAGTTAAAGTATATTGGGTAGGAGTAGATGGGAGGGACTGGTACAGCAAACTCACCTACAATAGATAAAGTTAAAGTATATTGGGTAGGAGTAGATGGGAGGGACTGGTACAGCAAACTCACCTACAATAGATAAAGTTAAAGTATATTGGGTAGGAGTAGATGGGAGGGACTGGTACAGCAAACTCACCTACAATAGATAAAGTTAAAGTATATTGGGTAGGAGTAGATGGGAGGGACTGGTACAGCAAACTCACCTACAATAGATAAAGTTAAAGTATATTGGGTAGGAGTAGATGGGAGGGACTGGTACAGCAAACTCACCTACAATAGATAAAGTTAAAGTATATTGGGTAGGAGTAGATGGGAGGGACTGGTACAGCAAACTCACCTACAATAGATAAAGTTAAAGTATATTGGGTAGGAGTAGATGGGAGGGACTGGTACAGCAAACTCACCTACAATAGATAAAGTTAAAGTATATTGGGTAGGAGTAGATGGGAGGGACTGGTACAGCAAACTCACCTACAATAGATAAAGTTAAAGTATATTGGGTAGGAGTAGATGGGAGGGACTGGTACAGCAAACTCACCTACAATAGATAAAGTTAAAGTATATTGGGTAGGAGTAGATGGGAGGGACTGGTACAGCAAACTCACCTACAATAGATAAAGTTAAAGTATATTGGGTAGGAGTAGATGGGAGGGACTGGTACAGCAAACTCACCTACAATAGATAAAGTTAAAGTATATTGGGTAGGAGTAGATGGGAGGGACTGGTACAGCAAACTCACCTACAATAGATAAAGTTAAAGTATATTGGGTAGGAGTAGATGGGAGGGACTGGTACAGCAAACTCACCTACAATAGATAAAGTTAAAGTATATTGGGTAGGAGTAGATGGGAGGGACTGGTACAGCAAACTCACCTACAATAGATAAAGTTAAAGTATATTGGGTAGGAGTAGATGGGAGGGACTGGTACAGCAAACTCACCTACAATAGATAAAGTTAAAGTATATTGGGTAGGAGTAGATGGGAGGGACTGGTACAGCAAACTCACCTACAATAGATAAAGTTAAAGTATATTGGGTAGGAGTAGATGGGAGGGACTGGTACAGCAAACTCACCTACAATAGATAAAGTTAAAGTATATTGGGTAGGAGTAGATGGGAGGGACTGGTACAGCAAACTCACTTACAATAGGAGATAAAGTTAAAGTATATTGGGTAGGAGTAGATGGGAGGGACTGGTACAGCAAACTCACCTACAATAGATAAAGTTAAAGTATATTGGGTAGGATGTAGATGGGAGGGACTGGTACAGCAAACTCACCTACAATAGATAAAGTTAAAGTATATTGGGTAGGAGTAGATGGGAGGGACTGGTACAGCAAACTCACTTACAATAGATAAAGTTAAAGTATATTGGGTAGGAGTAGATGGGAGGGACTGGTACAGCAAACTCACCTACAATAGATAAAGTTAAAGTATATTGGGTAGGAGTAGATGGGAGGGACTGGTACAGCAAACTCACCTACAATAGATAAAGTTAAAGTATATTGGGTAGGAGTAGATGGGAGGGACTGGTACAGCAAACTCACCTACAATAGGGAGATAAAGTTAAAGTATATTGGGTAGGAGTAGATGGGAGGGACTGGTACAGCAAACTCACCTACAATAGATAAAGTTAAAGTATATTGGGTAGGAGTAGATGGGAGGGACTGGTACAGCAAACTCACCTACAATAGATAAAGTTAAAGTATATTGGGTAGGAGTAGATGGGTGGGACTGGTACAGCAAACTCACCTACAATAGGGAGATAAAGTTAAAGTATATTGGGTAGGAGTAGATGGGAGGGACTGGTACAGCAAACTCACCTACAATAGATAAAGTTAAAGTATATTGGGTAGGAGTAGATGGGAGGGACTGGTACAGCAAACTCACCTACAATAGATAAAGTTAAAGTATATTGAGTAGGAGTAGATGGGAGGGACTGGTACAGCAAACTCACCTACAATAGGGAGATAAAGTTAAAGTATATTGGGTAGGAGTAGATGGGAGGGACTGGTACAGCAAACTCACCTACAATAGATAAAGTTAAAGTATATTGGGTAGGAGTAGATGGGAGGGACTGGTACAGCAAACTCACCTACAATAGATAAAGTTAAAGTATATTGGGTAGGAGTAGATGGGAGGGACTGGTACAGCAAACTCACCTACAATATATAAAGTTAAAGTATATTGGGTAGGAGTAGATGGGAGGGACTGGTACAGCAAACTCACCTACAATAGATAAAGTTAAAGTATATTGGGTAGGAGTAGATGGGAGGGACTGGTACAGCAAACTCACCTACAATAGATAAAGTTAAAGTATATTGGGTGGGAGTAAATGGTTGGGACTGGTACAGCAAACTCACCTACAATAGATAAAGTTAAAGTATATTGGGTAGGAGTAGATGGGAGGGACTGGTACAGCAAACTCACCTACAATAGATAAAGTTAAAGTATATTGGGTAGGAGTAGATGGGTGGGACTGGTACAGCAAACTCACCTACAATAGATAAAGTTAAAGTATATTGGGTAGGAGTAGATGGGAGGGACTGGTACAGCAAACTCACCTACAATAGATAAAGTTAAAGTATATTGGGTAGGAGTAGATGGGAGGGACTGGTACAGCAAACTCACCTACAATAGATAAAGTTAAAGTATATTGGGTAGGAGTAGATGGGAGGGACTGGTACAGCAAACTCACTTACAATAGATAAAGTTAAAGTATATTGGGTAGGAGTAGATGGGAGGGACTGGTACAGCAAACTCACCTACAATAGATAAAGTTAAAGTATATTGGGTAGGAGTAGATGGGAGGGACTGGTACAGCAAACTCACCTACAATAGATAAAGTTAAAGTATATTGGGTAGGAGTAGATGGGTGGGACTGGTACAGCAAACTCACCTACAATAGATAAAGTTAAAGTATATTGGGTAGGAGTAGATGGTTGGGACTACAGCAAACTCACCTACAATAGGGAGATAAAGTTAAAGTATATTGGGTAGGAGTAGATGGGAGGGACTGGTACAGCAAACTCACCTACAATAGATAAAGTTAAAGTATATTGGGTAGGAGTAGATGGGAGGGACTGGTACAGCAAACTCACCTACAATAGATAAAGTTAAAGTATATTGGGTAGGAGTAGATGGGAGGGACTGGTACAGCAAACTCACCTACAATAGATAAAGTTAAAGTATATTGGGTAGGAGTAGATGGGAGGGACTGGTACAGCAAACTCACCTACAATAGGGAGATAAAGTTAAAGTATATTGGGTAGAAGTAGATGGGAGGGACTGGTACAGCAAACTCACCTACAATAGATAAAGTTAAAGTATATTGGGTAGAAGTAGATGGGAGGGACTGGTACAGCAAACTCACCTACAATAGATAAAGTTAAAGTATATTGGGTAGGAGTAGATGGGAGGGACTGGTACAGCAAACTCACCTACAATATATAAAGTTAAAGTATATTGGGTAGAAGTAGATGGGAGGGACTGGTACAGCAAACTCACCTACAATAGATAAAGTTAAAGTATATTGGGTAGGAGTAGATGGTTGGGACTACAGCAAACTCACCTACAATAGGGAGATAAAGTTAAAGTATATTGGGTAGGAGTAGATGGGAGGGACTGGTACAGCAAACTCACCTACAATAGATAAAGTTAAAGTATATTGGGTAGGAGTAGATGGTTGGGACTACAGCAAACTCACCTACAATAGATAAAGTTAAAGTATATTGGGTAGGAGTAGATGGTTGGGACTACAGCAAACTCACCTACAATAGGGAGATAAAGTTAAAGTATATTGGGTAGGAGTAGATGGGAGGGACTGGTACAGCAAACTCACCTACAATATATAAAGTTAAAGTATATTGGGTAGAAGTAGATGGGAGGGACTGGTACAGCAAACTCACCTACAATAGATAAAGTTAAAGTATATTGGGTAGGAGTAGATGGTTGGGACTACAGCAAACTCACCTACAATAGGGAGATAAAGTTAAAGTATATTGGGTAGGAGTAGATGGGAGGGACTGGTACAGCAAACTCACCTACAATAGATAAAGTTAAAGTATATTGGGTAGGAGTAGATGGTTGGGACTACAGCAAACTCACCTACAATAGATAAAGTTAAAGTATATTGGGTGGGAGTAGATGGGAGGGACTGGTACAGCAAACTCACCTACAATAGATAAAGTTAAAGTATATTGGGTAGGAGTAGATGGGTGGGACTGGTACAGCAAACTCACCTACAATAGATAAAGTTAAAGTATATTGGGTAGGAGTAGATGGGAGGGACTGGTACAGCAAACTCACCTACAATGGGGAGATAAAGTTAAAGTATATTGGGTAGGAGTAGATGGTTGGGACTACAGCAAACTCACCTACAATAGGGAGATAAAGTTAAAGTATATTGGGTAGGAGTAGATGGGAGGGACTGGTACAGCAAACTCACCTACAATAGATAAAGTTAAAGTATATTGGGTAGGAGTAGATGGTTGGGACTACAGCAAACTCACCTACAATAGATAAAGTTAAAGTATATTGGGTGGGAGTAGATGGGAGGGACTGGTACAGCAAACTCACCTACAATAGATAAAGTTAAAGTATATTGGGTAGGAGTAGATGGGTGGGACTGGTACAGCAAACTCACCTACAATAGATAAAGTTAAAGTATATTGGGTAGGAGTAGATGGGAGGGACTGGTACAGCAAACTCACCTACAATAGATAAAGTTAAAGTATATTGGGTAGGAGTAGATGGGAGGGACTGGTACAGCAAACTCACCTACAATAGATAAAGTTAAAGTATATTGGGTAGGAGTAGATGGGAGGGACTGGTACAGCAAACTCACCTACAATAGATAAAGTTAAAGTATATTGGGTAGGAGTAGATGGGTGGGACTGGTACAGCAAACTCACCTACAATAGATAAAGTTAAAGTATATTGGGTAGGAGTAGATGGGAGGGACTGGTACAGCAAACTCACCTACAATAGATAAAGTTAAAGTATATTGGGTAGGAGTAGATGGGAGGGACTGGTACAGCAAACTCACCTACAATAGATAAAGTTAAAGTATATTGGGTATGAGTAGATGGGTGGGACTGGTACAGCAAACTCACCTACAATAGGGAGATAAAGTTAAAGTATATTGGGTAGGAGTAGATGGGAGGGACTGGTACAGCAAACTCACCTACAATAGATAAAGTTAAAGTATATTGGGTAGGAGTAGATGGGAGGGACTGGTACAGCAAACTCACCTACAATAGATAAAGTTAAAGTATATTGGGTAGGAGTAGATGGGAGGGACTGGTACAGCAAACTCACCTACAATAGATAAAGTTAAAGTATATTGGGTAGGAGTAGATGGGAGGGACTGGTACAGCAAACTCACCTACAATAGATAAAGTTAAAGTATATTGGGTAGGAGTAGATGGTTGGGACTACAGCAAACTCACCTACAATAGGGAGATAAAGTTAAAGTATATTGGGTAGGAGTAGATGGGAGGGACTGGTACAGCAAACTCACCTACAATAGATAAAGTTAAAGTATATTGGGTAGGAGTAGATGGTTGGGACTACAGCAAACTCACCTACAATAGATAAAGTTAAAGTATATTGGGTGGGAGTAGATGGGAGGGACTGGTACAGCAAACTCACCTACAATAGATAAAGTTAAAGTATATTGGGTAGGAGTAGATGGGTGGGACTGGTACAGCAAACTCACCTACAATGGGGAGATAAAGTTAAAGTATATTGGGTAGGAGTAGATGGGAGGGACTGGTGAGGAACTGGTACAGCAAACTCACCTACAATAGATAAAGTTAAAGTATATTGGGTGGGAGTAGATGGGTGGGACTGGTACAGCAAACTCACCTACAATAGATAAAGTTAAAGTATATTGGGTAGGAGTAGATGGGTGGGACTGGTACAGCAAACTCACCTACAATGGGGAGATAAAGTTAAAGTATATTGGGTAGGAGTAGATGGGAGGGACTGGTACAGCAAACTCACCTACAATAGATAAAGTTAAAGTATATTGGGTAGGAGTAGATGGGTGGGACTGGTACAGCAAGCTCACCTACAATGGGGAGATAAAGTTAAAGTATATTGGGTAGGAGTAGATGGGAGGGACTGGTACAGCAAACTCACCTACAATAGATAAAGTTAAAGTATATTGGGTAGGAGTAGATGGGAGGGACTGGTACAGCAAACTCACTTACAATAGATAAAGTTAAAGTATATTGGGTAGGAGTAGATGGGAGGGACTGGTACAGCAAACTCACCTACAATAGATAAAGTTAAAGTATATTGGGTAGGAGTAGATGGGAGGGACTGGTACAGCAAACTCACCTACAATAGATAAAGTTAAAGTATATTGGGTAGGAGTAGATGGGAGGGACTGGTACAGCAAACTCACCTACAATAGATAAAGTTAAAGTATATTGGGTAGGAGTAGATGGGAGGGACTGGTACAGCAAACTCACCTACAATAGATAAAGTTAAAGTATATTGGGTAGGAGTAGATGGGAGGGACTGGTACAGCAAACTCACCTACAATAGATAAAGTTAAAGTATATTGGGTAGGAGTAGATGGTTGGGACTACAGCAAACTCACCTACAATAGGGAGATAAAGTTAAAGTATATTGGGTAGGAGTAGATGGGAGGGACTGGTACAGCAAACTCACCTACAATAGATAAAGTTAAAGTATATTGGGTAGGAGTAGATGGTTGGGCCTACAGCAAACTCACCTACAATAGATAAAGTTAAAGTATATTGGGTGGGAGTAGATGGGAGGGACTGGTACAGCAAACTCACCTACAATAGATAAAGTTAAAGTATATTGGGTAGGAGTAGATGGGTGGGACTGGTACAGCAAACTCACCTACAATGGGGAGATAAAGTTAAAGTATATTGGGTAGGAGTAGATGGGAGGGACTGGTGAGGAACTGGTACAGCAAACTCACCTACAATAGATAAAGTTAAAGTATATTGGGTGGGAGTAGATGGGTGGGACTGGTACAGCAAACTCACCTACAATAGATAAAGTTAAAGTATATTGGGTAGGAGTAGATGGGAGGGACTGGTACAGCAAACTCACCTACAATAGATAAAGTTAAAGTATATTGGGTAGGAGTAGATGGGTGGGACTGGTACAGCAAACTCACCTACAATGGGGAGATAAAGTTAAAGTATATTGGGTAGGAGTAGATGGGAGGGACTGGTGAGGAACTGGTACAGCAAACTCACCTACAATAGATAAAGTTAAAGTATATTGGGTAGGAGTAGATGGGTGGGACTGGTACAGCAAACTCACCTACAATAGGGAGATAAAGTTAAAGTATATTGGGTAGGAGTAGATGGGAGGGACTGGTACAGCAAACTCACCTACAATAGATAAAGTTAAAGTATATTGGGTAGGAGTAGATGGGAGGGACTGGTACAGCAAACTCACCTACAATAGATAAAGTTAAAGTATATTGGGTAGGAGTAGATGGGAGGGACTGGTACAGCAAACTCACCTACAATAGATAAAGTTAAAGTATATTGGGTAGGAGTAGATGGGAGGGACTGGTACAGCAAACTCACCTACAATAGATAAAGTTAAAGTATATTGGGTAGGAGTAGATGGGAGGGACTGGTACAGCAAACTCACCTACAATAGATAAAGTTAAAGTATATTGGGTAGGAGTAGATGGGAGGGACTGGTACAGCAAACTCACCTACAATAGATAAAGTTAAAGTATATTGGGTAGGAGTAGATGGGAGGGACTGGTACAGCAAACTCACCTACAATAGATAAAGTTAAAGTATATTGGGTAGGAGTAGATGGGAGGGACTGGTACAGCAAACTCACCTACAATAGGGAGATAAAGTTAAAGTATATTGGGTAGGAGTAGATGGGAGGGACTGGTACAGCAAACTCACCTACAATAGATAAAGTTAAAGTATATTGGGTAGGAGTAGATGGGAGGGACTGCTACAGCAAGCTCACCTACAATAGATAAAGTTAAATTATATTGGGTGGGAGTAGATGGTTGGGACTGGTAGAGCAAACTCACCTACAATAGGGAGATAAAGTTAAAGTATATTGGGTAGGAGTAGATGGGAGGGACTGGTACAGCAAACTCACCAACAATAGATTAAGTTAAATTATATTGGGTGGGAGTAGATGGGAGGGACTGGTACAGCAAACTCACCTACAATAGATAAAGTTAAAGTATATTGGGTAGGAGTAGATGGGAGGGACTGGTACAGCAAACTCACCAACAATAGATTAAGTTAAATTATATTGGGTGGGAGTAGATGGGAGGGACTGGTACAGCAAACTCACCTACAATAGATAAAGTTAAAGTATATTGGGTAGGAGTAGATGGGAGGGACTGGTACAGCAAACTCACCTACAATAGATAAAGTTAAAGTATATTGGGTAGGAGTAGATGGGAGGGACTGGTACAGCAAACTCACCTACAATAGATAAAGTTAAAGTATATTGGGTAGGAGTAGATGGGAGGGACTGCTACAGCAAGCTCACCTACAATAGATAAAGTTAAATTATATTGGGTGGGAGTAGATGGTTGGGACTGGTAGAGCAAACTCACCTACAATAGGGAGATAAAGTTAAAGTATATTGGGTAGGAGTAGATGGGAGGGACTGGTACAGCAAACTCACCAACAATAGATTAAGTTAAAGTATATTGGGTAGGAGTAGATGGGAGGGACTGGTACAGCAAACTCACCTACAATAGATAAAGTTAAAGTATATTGGGTGGGAGTAGATGGGAGGGACTGGTACAGCAAACTCACCTACAATAGGGAGATAAAGTTTAAAGTATATTGTGTAGGAGTAGATGGGAGGGACTGGTACAGCAAACTCACCTACAATAGGGAGATAAAGTTAAAGTATATTGGGTAGGAGTAGATGGGAGGGACTGGTACAGCAAACTCACCTACAATAGGGAGATAAAGTTAAAGTATATTGGGTAGGAGTAGATGGGAGGGACTGGTACAGCAAACTCACCTACAATAGATAAAGTTAAATTATATTGGGTGGGAGTAGATGGGAGGGACTGGTACAGCAAACTCACCTACAATAGATAAAGTTAAATTATATTGGGTGGGAGTAGATGGGAGGGACTGGTACAGCAAACTCACCTACAATAGGGAGATAAAGTTAAAGTATATTGGGTAGGAGTAGATGGGAGGGACTGGTACAGCAAACTCACCTACAATAGATAAAGTTAAATTATATTGGGTGGGAGTAGATGGGAGGGACTGGTACAGCAAACTCACCTACAATAGGGAGATAAAGTTAAAGTATATTGGGTAGGAGTAGATGGGAGGGACTGGTACAGCAAACTCACCTACAATAGGGAGATAAAGTTAAAGTATATTGGGTAGGAGTAGATGGGAGGGACTGGTACAGCAAACTCACCTACAATAGATAAAGTTAAAGTATATTGGGTAGGAGTAGATGGGAGGGACTGGTACAGCAAACTCACCTACAATAGATAAAGTTAAAGTATATTGGGTAGGAGTAGATGGGAGGGACTGGTACAGCAAACTCACCTACAATAGATAAAGTTAAAGTATATTGGGTAGGAGTAGATGGGAGGGACTGGTACAGCAAACTCACCTACAATAGATAAAGTTAAAGTATATTGGGTGGGAGTAGATGGGAGGGACTGGTACAGCAAACTCACCTACAATAGATAAAGTTAAAGTATATTGGGTAGGAGTAGATGGGAGGGACTGGTACAGCAAACTCACCTACAATAGATAAAGTTAAAGTATATTGGGTAGGAGTAGATGGGAGGGACTGGTACAGCAAACTCACCTACAATAGATAAAGTTAAAGTATATTGGGTAGGAGTAGATGGGAGGGACTGGTACAGCAAACTCACCTACAATAGATAAAGTTAAAGTATATTGGGTGGGAGTAGATGGGAGGGACTGGTACAGCAAACTCACCTACAATAGGGAGATAAAGTTAAAGTATATTGGGTAGGAGTAGATGGGAGGGACTGGTACAGCAAACTCACCTACAATAGATAAAGTTAAATTATATTGGGTGGGAGTAGATGGGAGGGACTGGTACAGCAAACTCACCTACAATAGGGAGATAAAGTTAAAGTATATTGGGTAGGAGTAGATGGGAGGGACTGGTACAGCAAACTCACCTACAATAGGGAGATAAAGTTAAAGTATATTGGGTAGGAGTAGATGGGAGGGACTGGTACAGCAAACTCACCTACAATAGATAAAGTTAAAGTATATTGGGTAGGAGTAGATGGGAGGGACTGGTACAGCAAACTCACCTACAATAGATAAAGTTAAAGTATATTGGGTAGGAGTAGATGGGAGGGACTGGTACAGCAAACTCACCTACAATAGATAAAGTTAAAGTATATTGGGTAGGAGTAGATGGGAGGGACTGGTACAGCAAACTCACCTACAATAGATAAAGTTAAAGTATATTGGGTGGGAGTAGATGGGAGGGACTGGTACAGCAAACTCACCTACAATAGATAAAGTTAAAGTATATTGGGTAGGAGTAGATGGGAGGGACTGGTACAGCAAACTCACCTACAATAGATAAAGTTAAAGTATATTGGGTAGGAGTAGATGGGAGGGACTGGTACAGCAAACTCACCTACAATAGATAAAGTTAAAGTATATTGGGTAGGAGTAGATGGGAGGGACTGGTACAGCAAACTCACCTACAATAGATAAAGTTAAAGTATATTGGGTGGGAGTAGATGGGAGGGACTGGTACAGCAAACTCACCTACAATAGATAAAGTTAAAGTATATTGGGTAGGAGTAGATGGGAGGGACTGGTACAGCAAACTCACCTACAATAGATAAAGTTAAAGTATATTGGGTAGGAGTAGATGGGAGGGACTGGTACAGCAAACTCACCTACAATAGGGATATAAAGTTAAATTATATTGGGTAGGAGTAGATGGGAGGGACTGGTACAGCAAACTCACCTACAATAGATAAAGTTAAAGTATATTGGGTAGGAGTAGATGGGAGGGACTGGTACAGCAAACTCACCTACAATAGATAAAGTTAAAGTATATTGGGTGGGAGTAGATGGGAGGGACTGGTACAGCAAACTCACCTACAATAGATAAAGTTAAAGTATATTGGGTAGGAGTAGATGGGAGGGACTGGTACAGCAAACTCACCTACAATAGATAAAGTTAAAGTATATTGGGTAGGAGTAGATGGGAGGGACTGGTACAGCAAACTCACCTACAATAGGGATATAAAGTTAAATTATATTGGGTAGGAGTAGATGGGAGGGACTGGTACAGCAAACTCACCTACAATAGGGAGATAAAGTTAAAGTATATTGGGTGGGAGTAGATGGGAGGGACTGGTACAGCAAACTCACCTACAATAGATAAAGTTAAAGTATATTGGGTAGGAGTAGATGGGAGGGACTGGTACAGCAAACTCACCTACAATAGGGATATAAAGTTAAAGTATATTGGGTAGGAGTAGATGGGAGGGACTGGTACAGCAAACTCACCTACAATAGAGATATAAAGTTAAATTATATTGGGTAGGAGTAGATGGGAGGGACTGGTACAGCAAACTCACCTACAATAGATAAAGTTAAAGTATATTGGGTAGGAGTAGATGGGAGGGACTGGTACAGCAAACTCACCTACAATAGATAAAGTTAAAGTATATTGGGTAGGAGTAGATGGGAGGGACTGGTACAGCAAACTCACCTACAATAGATAAAGTTAAAGTATATTGGGTAGGAGTAGATGGGAGGGACTGGTACAGCAAACTCACCTACAATAGATAAAGTTAAAGTATATTGGGTAGGAGTAGATGGGAGGGACTGGTACAGCAAACTCACCTACAACCTAACAGGGAGATAAAGTTAAAGTATATTGGGTGGGAGTAGATGGGAGGGACTGGTACAGCAAACTCACCTACAATAGATAAAGTTAAAGTATATTGGGTAGGAGTAGATGGGAGGGACTGGTACAGCAAACTCACCTACAACAGGGAGATAAAGTTAAAGTATATTGGGTGGGAGTAGATGGGAGGGACTGGTACAGCAAACTCACCTACAATAGATAAAGTTAAAGTATATTGGGTGGGAGTAGATGGGAGGGACTGGTACAGCAAACTCACCTACAACAGGGAGATAAAGTTAAAGTATATTGGGTGGGAGTAGATGGGAGGGACTGGTACAGCAAACTCACCTACAATAGATAAAGTTAAATTATATTGGGTGGGAGTAGGTGGGAGGGACTGGTACAGCAAACTCACCTACAATAGGGAGATAAAGTTAAAGTATATTGGGTATGAGTAGATGGGAGGGACTGGTACAGCAAACTCACCTACAATAGATAAAGTTAAAGTATATTGGGTAGGAGTAGATGGGAGGGACTGGTACAGCAAACTCACCTACAATATATAAAGTTAAAGTATATTGGGTAGGAGTAGATGGGAGGGACTGGTACAGCAAACTCACCTACAATATATAAAGTTAAAGTATATTGGGTGGGAGTAGATGGGAGGGACTGGTACAGCAAACTCACCTACAATATATAAAGTTAAAGTATATTGGGTAGGAGTAGATGGGAGGGACTGGTACAGCAAACTCACCTACAATAGATAAAGTTAAAGTATATTGGGTAGGAGTAGATGGGAGGGACTGGTACAGCAAACTCACCTACAATAGATAAAGTTAAAGTATATTGGGTAGGAGTAGATGGGTGGGACTGGTACAGAAAACTCACCTACAATAGATAAAGTTAAAGTATATTGGGTAGGAGTAGATGGGTGGGACTGGTACAGCAAACTCACCTACAATAGATAAAGTTAAAGTATATTGGGTAGGAGTAGATGGGAGGGACTGGTACAGCAAACTCACCTACAATAGGGAGATAAAGTTAAAGTATATTGGGTGGGAGTAGATGGGAGGGACTGGTACAGCAAACTCACCTACAATAGATAAAGTTCAAGTATATTGGGTAGGAGTAGATGGGAGGGACTGGTACAGCAAACTCACCTACAATAGATAAAGTTAAAGTATATTGGGTAGGAGTAGATGGGAGGGACTGGTACAGCAAACTCACCTACAATAGATAAAGTTAAAGTATATTGGGTAGGAGTAGATGGGAGGGACTGGTACAGCAAACTCACCTACAATAGATAAAGTTAAAGTATATTGGGTAGGAGTAGATGGGTGGGACTGGTACAGCAAACTCACCTACAATAGATAAAGTTAAAGTATATTGGGTAGGAGTAGATGGGAGGGACTGGTACAGCAAACTCACCTACAATAGATAAAGTTAAAGTATATTGGGTAGGAGTAGATGGGAGGGACTGGTACAGCAAACTCACCTACAATAGATAAAGTTAAAGTATATTTGGTAGGAGTAGATGGGAGGGACTGGTACAGCAAACTCACCTACAATAGGGAGATAAAGTTAAATTATATTGGGTAGGAGTAGATGGGAGGGACTGGTACAGCAAACTCACCTACAATAGGGAGATAAAGTTAAAGTATATTGGGTATGAGTAGATGGGAGGGACTGGTACAGCAAACTCACCTACAATAGGGAGATAAAGTTAAAGTATATTGGGTATGAGTAGATGGGAGGGACTGGTACAGCAAACTCACCTACAATAGATAAAGTTAAAGTATATTGGGTAGGAGTAGATGGGAGGGACTGGTACAGCAAACTCACCTACAATAGGGAGATAAAGTTAAAGTATATTGGGTATGAGTAGATGGGAGGGACTGGTACAGCAAACTCACCTACAATAGATAAAGTTAAAGTATATTGGGTAGGAGTAGATGGGAGGGACTGGTACAGCAAACTCACCTACAATAGATAAAGTTAAAGTATATTGGGTAGGAGTAGATGGGAGGGACTGGTACAGCAAATTCACCTACAATAGATAAAGTTAAAGTATATTGGGTAGGAGTAGATGGGAGGGACTGGTACAGCAAACTCACCTACAATAGATAAAGTTAAAGTATATTTGGTAGGAGTAGATGGGAGGGACTGGTACAGCAAACTCACCTACAATAGGGAGATAAAGTTAAATTATATTGGGTAGGAGTAGATGGGAGGGACTGGTACAGCAAACTCACCTACAATAGATAAAGTTAAAGTATATTGGGTAGGAGTAGATGGGAGGGACTGGTACAGCAAACTCACCTACAATAGGGAGATAAAGTTAAAGTATATTGGGTAGGAGTAGATGGGAGGGACTGGTACAGCAAACTCACCTACAATAGATAAAGTTAAAGTATATTGGGTAGGAGTAGATGGGAGGGACTGGTACAGCAAACTCACCTACAATAGATAAAGTTAAAGTATATTGGGTAGGAGTAGATGGGAGGGACTGGTACAGCAAACTCACCTACAATAGATAAAGTTAAATTATATTGGGTAGGAGTAGATGGGAGGGACTGGTACAGCAAACTCACCTACAATAGATAAAGTTAAAGTATATTGGGTAGGAGTAGATGGGTGGGACTGGTACAGCAAACTCACCTACAATAGATAAAGTTAAAGTATATTGGGTAGGAGTAGATGGGGGGGCCTGGTACAGCAAACTCACCTACAATAGATAAAGTTAAAGTATATTGGGTAGGAGTAGATGGGAGGGACTGGTACAGCAAACTCACCTACAATAGGGAGATAAAGTTAAAGTATATTGGGTATGAGTAGATGGGAGGGACTGGTACAGCAAACTCACCTACAATAGATAAAGTTAAAGTATATTGGGTAGGAGTAGATGGGAGGGACTGGTACAGCAAACTCACCTACAATAGATAAAGTTAAAGTATATTGGGTAGGAGTAGATGGGTGGGACTGGTACAGCAAACTCACCTACAATAGGGAGATAAAGTTAAAGTATATTGGGTGGGAGTAGATGGGAGGGACTGGTACAGCAAACTCACCTACAATAGATAAAGTTAAAGTATATTGGGTAGGAGTAGATGGGAGGGACTGGTACAGCAAACTCACCTACAATAGATAAAGTTAAAGTATATTGGGTAGGAGTAGATGGGAGGGACTGGTACAGCAAACTCACCTACAATAGATAAAGTTAAAGTATATTGGGTAGGAGTAGATGGGAGGGACTGGTACAGCAAACTCACCTACAATAGATAAAGTTAAAGTATATTGGGTAGGAGTAGATGGGAGGGACTGGTACAGCAAACTCACCTACAATAGATAAAGTTAAAGTATATTGGGTAGGAGTAGATGGGTGGGACTGGTACAGCAAACTCACCTACAATAGATAAAGTTAAAGTATATTGGGTAGGAGTAGATGGGAGGGACTGGTACAGCAAACTCACCTACAATAGATAAAGTTAAAGAATATTGGGTAGGAGTAGATGGGAGGGACTGGTACAGCAAACTCACCTACAATAGATAAAGTTAAAGTATATTGGGTAGGAGTAGATGGGTGGGACTGGTACAGCAAACTCACCTACAATAGGGAGATAAAGTTAAAGTATATTGGGTGGGAGTAGATGGGAGGGACTGGTACAGCAAACTCACCTACAATAGATAAAGTTAAAGTATATTGGGTAGGAGTAGATGGGAGGGACTGGTACAGCAAACTCACCTACAATAGATAAAGTTAAAGTATATTGGGTAGGAGTAGATGGGAGGGACTGGTACAGCAAACTCACCTACAATAGGGAGATAAAGTTAAAGTATATTGGGTGGGAGTAGATGGGTGGGACTGGTACAGCAAACTCACCTACAATAGGGAGATAAAGTTAAAGTATATTGGGTGGGAGTAGATGGGAGGGACTGGTACAGCAAACTCACCTACAATAGGGAGATAAAGTTAAAGTATATTGGGTGGGAGTAGATGGGAGGGACTGGTACAGCAAACTCACCTACAATAGATAAAGTTAAAGTATATTGGGTGGGAGTAGATGGGAGGGACTGGTACAGCAAACTCACCTACAATAGATAAAGTTAAAGTATATTGGGTGGGAGTAGATGGGAGGGACTGGTACAGCAAACTCACCTACAATAGATAAAGTTAAAGTATATTGGGTAGGAGTAGATGGGAGGGACTGGTACAGCAAACTCACCTACAATAGATAAAGTTAAAGTATATTGGGTAGGAGTAGATGGGTGGGACTGGTACAGCAAACTCACCTACAATAGGGAGATAAAGTTAATAAAGTATATTGGGTGGGAGTAGATGGGAGGGACTGGTACAGCAAACTCACCTACAATAGATAAAGTTAAAGTATATTGGGTGGGAGTAGATGGGAGGGACTGGTACAGCAAACTCACCTACAATAGATAAAGTTAAAGTATATTGGGTAGGAGTAGATGGGAGGGACTGGTACAGCAAACTCACCTACAATAGATAAAGTTAAAGTATATTGGGTAGGAGTAGATGGGTGGGACTGGTACAGCAAACTCACCTACAATAGGGAGATAAAGTTAAAGTATATTGGGTGGGAGTAGATGGGAGGGACTGGTACAGCAAACTCACCTACAATAGATAAAGTTAAAGTATATTGGGTGGGAGTAGATGGGAGGGACTGGTACAGCAAACTCACCTACAATAGATAAAGTTAAAGTATATTGGGTAGGAGTAGATGGGAGGGACTGGTACAGCAAACTCACCTACAATAGATAAAGTTAAAGTATATTGGGTAGGAGTAGATGGGTGGGACTGGTACAGCAAACTCACCTACAATAGGGAGATAAAGTTAAAGTATATTGGGTGGGAGTAGATGGGAGGGACTGGTACAGCAAACTCACCTACAATAGGGAGATAAAGTTAAAGTATATTGGGTGGGAGTAGATGGGAGGGACTGGTACAGCAAACTCACCTACAATAGATAAAGTTAAAGTATATTGGGTAGGAGTAGATGGGAGGGACTGGTACAGCAAACTCACCTACAATAGATAAAGTTAAAGTATATTGGGTAGGAGTAGATGGGAGGGACTGGTACAGCAAACTCACCTACAATAGATAAAGTTAAAGTATATTGGGTAGGAGTAGATGGGTGGGACTGGTACAGCAAACTCACCTACAATAGGGAGATAAAGTTAAAGTATATTGGGTGGGAGTAGATGGGTGGGACTGGTACAGCAAACTCACCTACAATAGGGAGATAAAGTTAAAGTATATTGGGTGGGAGTAGATGGGAGGGACTGGTACAGCAAACTCACCTACAATAGATAAAGTTAAAGTATATTGGGTAGGAGTAGATGGGAGGGACTGGTACAGCAAACTCACCTACAATAGGGAGATAAAGTTAAAGTATATTGGGTGGGAGTAGATGGGAGGGACTGGTACAGCAAACTCACCTACAATAGATAAAGTTAAAGTATATTGGGTAGGAGTAGATGGGAGGGACTGGTACAGCAAACTCACCTACAATAGATAAAGTTAAAGTATATTGGGTAGGAGTAGATGGGTGGGACTGGTACAGCAAACTCACCTACAATAGGGAGATAAAGTTAAAGTATATTGGGTGGGAGTAGATGGGTGGGACTGGTACAGCAAACTCACCTACAATAGGAGATAAAGTTAAAGTATATTGGGTGGGAGTAGATGGGAGGGACTGGTACAGCAAACTCACCTACAATAGATAAAGTTAAAGTATATTGGGTAGGAGTAGATGGGAGGGACTGGTACAGCAAACTCACCTACAATAGATAAAGTTAAAGTATATTGGGTAGGAGTAGATGGGAGGGACTGGTACAGCAAACTCACCTACAATAGATAAAGTTAAAGTATATTGGGTAGGAGTAGATGGGTGGGACTGGTACAGCAAACTCACCTACAATAGGGAGATAAAGTTAAAGTATATTGGGTGGGAGTAGATGGGTGGGACTGGTACAGCAAACTCACCTACAATGGGAGATAAAGTTAAAGTATATTGGGTGGGAGTAGATGGGAGGGACTGGTACAGCAAACTCACCTACAATAGATAAAGTTAAAGTATATTGGGTAGGAGTAGATGGGAGGGACTGGTACAGCAAACTCACCTACAATAGGGAGATAAAGTTAAAGTATATTGGGTGGGAGTAGATGGGAGGGACTGGTACAGCAAACTCACCTACAATAGATAAAGTTAAAGTATATTGGGTAGGAGTAGATGGGAGGGACTGGTACAGCAAACTCACCTACAATAGATAAAGTTAAAGTATATTGGGTAGGAGTAGATGGGTGGGACTGGTACAGCAAACTCACCTACAATAGGGAGATAAAGTTAAAGTATATTGGGTGGGAGTAGATGGGTGGGACTGGTACAGCAAACTCACCTACAATAGGGAGATAAAGTTAAAGTATATTGGGTGGGAGTAGATGGGAGGGACTGGTACAGCAAACTCACCTACAATAGATAAAGTTAAAGTATATTGGGTAGGAGTAGATGGGAGGGACTGGTACAGCAAACTCACCTACAATAGATAAAGTTAAAGTATATTGGGTAGGAGTAGATGGGAGGGACTGGTACAGCAAACTCACCTACAATAGATAAAGTTAAAGTATATTGGGTAGGAGTAGATGGGAGGGACTGGTACAGCAAACTCACCTACAATAGATAAAGTTAAAGTATATTGGGTAGGAGTAGATGGGAGGGACTGGTACAGCAAACTCACCTACAATAGATAAAGTTAAAGTATATTGGGTAGGAGTAGATGGGAGGGACTGGTACAGCAAACTCACCTACAATAGGGAGATAAAGTTAAAGTATATTGGGTATGAGTAGATGGGAGGGACTGGTACAGCAAACTCACCTACAATAGATAAAGTTAAAGTATATTGGGTAGGAGTAGATGGGAGGGACTGGTACAGCAAACTCACCTACAATAGATAAAGTTAAAGTATATTGGGTAGGAGTAGATGGGTGGGACTGGTACAGCAAACTCACCTACAATAGGGAGATAAAGTTAAAGTATATTGGGTGGGAGTAGATGGGAGGGACTGGTACAGCAAACTCACCTACAATAGATAAAGTTAAAGTATATTGGGTAGGAGTAGATGGGAGGGACTGGTACAGCAAACTCACCTACAATAGATAAAGTTAAAGTATATTGGGTAGGAGTAGATGGGAGGGACTGGTACAGCAAACTCACCTACAATAGATAAAGTTAAAGTATATTGGGTAGGAGTAGATGGGAGGGACTGGTACAGCAAACTCACCTACAATAGATAAAGTTAAAGTATATTGGGTAGGAGTAGATGGGAGGGACTGGTACAGCAAACTCACCTACAATAGATAAAGTTAAAGTATATTGGGTAGGAGTAGATGGGAGGGACTGGTACAGCAAACTCACCTACAATAGATAAAGTTAAAGTATATTGGGTAGGAGTAGATGGGTGGGACTGGTACAGCAAACTCACCTACAATAGGGAGATAAAGTTAAAGTATATTGGGTGGGAGTAGATGGGAGGGACTGGTACAGCAAACTCACCTACAATAGATAAAGTTAAAGTATATTGGGTAGGAGTAGATGGGAGGGACTGGTACAGCAAACTCACCTACAATAGATAAAGTTAAAGTATATTGGGTAGGAGTAGATGGGTGGGACTGGTACAGCAAACTCACCTACAATAGGGAGATAAAGTTAAAGTATATTGGGTGGGAGTAGATGGGAGGGACTGGTACAGCAAACTCACCTACAATAGGGAGATAAAGTTAAAGTATATTGGGTGGGAGTAGATGGGAGGGACTGGTACAGCAAACTCACCTACAATAGATAAAGTTAAAGTATATTGGGTAGGAGTAGATGGGAGGGACTGGTACAGCAAACTCACCTACAATAGATAAAGTTAAAGTATATTGGGTAGGAGTAGATGGGTGGGACTGGTACAGCAAACTCACCTACAATAGGGAGATAAAGTTAAAGTATATTGGGTGGGAGTAGATGGGAGGGACTGGTACAGCAAACTCACCTACAATAGATAAAGTTAAAGTATATTGGGTAGGAGTAGATGGGAGGGACTGGTACAGCAAACTCACCTACAATAGATAAAGTTAAAGTATATTGGGTAGGAGTAGATGGGAGGGACTGGTACAGCAAACTCACCTACAATAGATAAAGTTAAAGTATATTGGGTATGAGTAGATGGGAGGGACTGGTACAGCAAACTCACCTACAATAGATAAAGTTAAATTATATTGGGTGGGAGTAGATGGGAGGGACTGGTACAGCAAACTCACCTACAATAGATAAAGTTAAATTATATTGGGTAGGAGTAGATGGGAGGGACTGGTACAGCAAACTCACCTACAATAGATAAAGTTAAATTATATTGGGTAGGAGTAGATGGGAGGGACTGGTACAGCAAACTCACCTACAATAGATAAAGTTAAAGTATATTGGGTAGGAGTAGATGGGAGGGACTGGTACAGCAAACTCACCTACAATAGATAAAGTTAAAGTATATTGGGTAGGAGTAGATGGGTGGGACTGGTACAGCAAACTCACCTACAATAGGGAGATAAAGTTAAAGTATATTGGGTCGGAGTAGATGGGAGGGACTGGTACAGCAAACTCACCTACAATAGATAAAGTTAAAGTATATTGGGTGGGAGTAGATGGGAGGGACTGGTACAGCAAACTCACCTACAATAGATAAAGTTTAAAGTATATTGGGTGGGAGTAGATGGGAGGGACTGGTACAGCAAACTCACCTACAATAGATAAAGTTAAAGTATATTGGGTAGGAGTAGATGGGAGGGACTGGTACAGCAAACTCACCTACAATAGATAAAGTTAAAGTATATTGGGTGGGAGTAGATGGGAGGGACTGGTACAGCAAACTCACCTACAATAGATAAAGTTAAAGTATATTGGGTAGGAGTAGATGGGAGGGACTGGTACAGCAAACTCACCTACAATAGATAAAGTTAAAGTATATTGGGTAGGAGTAGATGGGAGGGACTGGTACAGCAAACTCACCTACAATAGATAAAGTTAAAGTATATTGGGTAGGAGTAGATGGGAGGGACTGGTACAGCAAACTCACCTACAATAGATAAAGTTAAAGTATATTGGGTATGAGTAGATGGGAGGGACTGGTACAGCAAACTCACCTACAATAGATAAAGTTAAATTATATTGGGTGGGAGTAGATGGGAGGGACTGGTACAGCAAACTCACCTACAATAGATAAAGTTAAATTATATTGGGTAGGAGTAGATGGGAGGGACTGGTACAGCAAACTCACCTACAATAGGGAGATAAAGTTAAAGTATATTGGGTAGGAGTAGATGGGAGGGACTGGTACAGCAAACTCACCTACAATAGATAAAGTTAAAGTATATTGGGTAGGAGTAGATGGGTGGGACTGGTACAGCAAACTCACCTACAATAGGGAGATAAAGTTAAAGTATATTGGGTGGGAGTAGATGGGAGGGACTGGTACAGCAAACTCACCTACAATAGGGAGATAAAGTTAAAGTATATTGGGTGGGAGTAGATGGGAGGGACTGGTACAGCAAACTCACCTACAATAGATAAAGTTAAAGTATATTGGGTAGGAGTAGATGGGAGGGACTGGTACAGCAAACTCACCTACAATAGATAAAGTTAAAGTATATTGGGTAGGAGTAGATGGGAGGGACTGGTACAGCAAACTCACCTACAATAGATAAAGTTAAAGTATATTGGGTAGGAGTAGATGGGTGGGACTGGTACAGCAAACTCACCTACAATAGATAAAGTTAAAGTATATTGGGTAGGAGTAGATGGGAGGGACTGGTACAGCAAACTCACCTACAATAGGAGATAAAGTTAAAGTATATTGGGTAGGAGTAGATGGGAGGGACTGGTACAGCAAACTCACCTACAATAGATAAAGTTAAAGTATATTGGGTAGGAGTAGATGGGAGGGACTGGTACAGCAAACTCACCTACAATAGATAAAGTTAAAGTATATTGGGTAGGAGTAGATGGGAGGGACTGGTACAGCAAACTCACCTACAATAGATAAAGTTAAAGTATATTGGGTAGGAGTAGATGGGAGGGACTGGTACAGCAAACTCACCTACAATAGATAAAGTTAAAGTATATTGGGTAGGAGTAGATGGGAGGGACTGGTACAGCAAACTCACCTACAATAGATAAAGTTAAAGTATATTGGGTAGGAGTAGATGGGTGGGACTGGTACAGCAAACTCACCTACAATAGATAAAGTTAAAGTATATTGGGTAGGAGTAGATGGGAGGGACTGGTACAGCAAACTCACCTACAATAGGGAGATAAAGTTAAAGTATATTGGGTAGGAGTAGATGGGAGGGACTGGTACAGCAAACTCACCTACAATAGATAAAGTTAAAGTATATTGGGTAGGAGTAGATGGGAGGGACTGGTACAGCAAACTCACCTACAATAGATAAAGTTAAAGTATATTGGGTAGGAGTAGATGGGAGGGACTGGTACAGCAAACTCACCTACAATAGGGAGATAAAGTTAAAGTATATTGGGTGGGAGTAGATGGGAGGGACTGGTACAGCAAACTCACCTACAATAGATAAAGTTAAAGTATATTGGGTAGGAGTAGATGGGAGGGACTGGTACAGCAAACTCACCTACAATAGATAAAGTTAAAGTATATTGGGTAGGAGTAGATGGGAGGGACTGGTACAGCAAACTCACCTACAATAGATAAAGTTAAAGTATATTGGGTAGGAGTAGATGGGAGGGACTGGTACAGCAAACTCACCTACAATAGATAAAGTTAAAGTATATTGGGTAGGAGTAGATGGGTGGGACTGGTACAGCAAACTCACCTACAATAGGGAGATAAAGTTAAAGTATATTGGGTGGGAGTAGATGGGAGGGACTGGTACAGCAAACTCACCTACAATAGATAAAGTTAAAGTATATTGGGTAGGAGTAGATGGGAGGGACTGGTACAGCAAACTCACCTACAATAGATAAAGTTAAAGTATATTGGGTAGGAGTAGATGGGAGGGACTGGTACAGCAAACTCACCTACAATAGATAAAGTTAAAGTATATTGGGTAGGAGTAGATGGGTGGGACTGGTACAGCAAACTCACCTACAATAGGGAGATAAAGTTAAAGTATATTGGGTGGGAGTAGATGGGAGGGACTGGTACAGCAAACTCACCTACAATAGATAAAGTTAAAGTATATTGGGTGGGAGTAGATGGGAGGGACTGGTACAGCAAACTCACCTACAATAGATAAAGTTAAAGTATATTGGGTAGGAGTAGATGGGAGGGACTGGTACAGCAAACTCACCTACAATAGGGAGATAAAGTTAAAGTATATTGGGTGGGAGTAGATGGGAGGGACTGGTACAGCAAACTCACCTACAATAGATAAAGTTAAAGTATATTGGGTAGGAGTAGATGGGAGGGACTGGTACAGCAAACTCACCTACAATAGATAAAGTTAAAGTATATTGGGTAGGAGTAGATGGGAGGGACTGGTACAGCAAACTCACCTACAATAGATAAAGTTAAAGTATATTGGGTAGGAGTAGATGGGAGGGACTGGTACAGCAAACTCACCTACAATAGATAAAGTTAAAGTATATTGGGTAGGAGTAGATGGGTGGGACTGGTACAGCAAACTCACCTACAATAGGGAGATAAAGTTAAAGTATATTGGGTCGGAGTAGATGGGAGGGACTGGTACAGCAAACTCACCTACAATAGATAAAGTTAAAGTATATTGGGTGGGAGTAGATGGGAGGGACTGGTACAGCAAACTCACCTACAATAGATAAAGTTTAAAGTATATTGGGTGGGAGTAGATGGGAGGGACTGGTACAGCAAACTCACCTACAATAGATAAAGTTAAAGTATATTGGGTAGGAGTAGATGGGAGGGACTGGTACAGCAAACTCACCTACAATAGATAAAGTTAAAGTATATTGGGTAGGAGTAGATGGGAGGGACTGGTACAGCAAACTCACCTACAATAGATAAAGTTAAAGTATATTGGGTATGAGTAGATGGGAGGGACTGGTACAGCAAACTCACCTACAATAGATAAAGTTAAATTATATTGGGTGGGAGTAGATGGGAGGGACTGGTACAGCAAACTCACCTACAATAGATAAAGTTAAATTATATTGGGTAGGAGTAGATGGGAGGGACTGGTACAGCAAACTCACCTACAATAGATAAAGTTAAAGTATATTGGGTAGGAGTAGATGGGTGGGACTGGTACAGCAAACTCACCTACAATAGGGAGATAAAGTTAAAGTATATTGGGTAGGAGTAGATGGGAGGGACTGGTACAGCAAACTCACCTACAATAGATAAAGTTAAAGTATATTGGGTAGGAGTAGATGGGAGGGACTGGTACAGCAAACTCACCTACAATAGCGAGATAAAGTTAAAGTATATTGGGTAGGAGTACATGGGAGGGACTGGTACAGCAAACTCACCTACAATAGATAAAGTTAAATTATATTGGGTGGGAGTAGATGGGAGGGACTGGTACAGCAAACTCACCTACAATAGATAAAGTTAAATTATATTGGGTAGGAGTAGATGGGAGGGACTGGTACAGCAAACTCACCTACAATAGATAAAGTTAAAGTATATTGGGTAGGAGTAGATGGGTGGGACTGGTACAGCAAACTCACCTACAATAGGGAGATAAAGTTAAAGTATATTGGGTAGGAGTAGATGGGAGGGACTGGTACAGCAAACTCACCTACAATAGATAAAGTTAAAGTATATTGGGTAGGAGTAGATGGGAGGGACTGGTACAGCAAACTCACCTACAATAGATAAAGTTAAAGTATATTGGGTAGGAGTAGATGGGTGGGACTGGTACAGCAAACTCACCTACAATAGGGAGATAAAGTTAAAGTATATTGGGTAGGAGTAGATGGGAGGGACTGGTACAGCAAACTCACCTACAATAGATAAAGTTAAAGTATATTGGGTAGGAGTAGATGGGAGGGACTGGTACAGCAAACTCACCTACAATAGATAAAGTTAAAGTATATTGGGTAGGAGTAGATGGGAGGGACTGGTACAGCAAACTCACCTACAATAGCGAGATAAAGTTAAAGTATATTGGGTAGGAGTAGATGGGAGGGACTGGTACAGCAAACTCACCTACAATATATAAAGTTAAATTATATTGGGTGGGAGTAGATGGGAGGGACTGGTACAGCAAACTCACCTACAATAGATAAAGTTAAAGTATATTGGGTAGGAGTAGATGGGTGGGACTGGTACAGCAAACTCACCTACAATAGGGAGATAAAGTTAAATTATATTGGGTGGGAGTAGATGGGAGGGACTGGTACAGCAAACTCACCTACAATAGATAAAGTTAAAGTATATTGGGTAGGAGTAGATGGGAGGGACTGGTACAGCAAACTCACCTACAATAGATAAAGTTAAATTATATTGGGTAGGAGTAGATGGGAGGGACTGGTACAGCAAACTCACCTACAATAGATAAAGTTAAAGTATATTGGGTAGGAGTAGATGGGTGGGACTGGTACAGCAAACTCACCTACAATAGGGAGATAAAGTTAAAGTATATTGGGTAGGAGTAGATGGGAGGGACTGGTACAGCAAACTCACCTACAATAGATAAAGTTAAAGTATATTGGGTAGGAGTAGATGGGAGGGACTGGTACAGCAAACTCACCTACAATAGATAAAGTTAAAGTATATTGGGTAGGAGTAGATGGGAGGGACTGGTACAGCAAACTCACCTACAATAGCGAGATAAAGTTAAAGTATATTGGGTAGGAGTAGATGGGAGGGACTGGTACAGCAAACTCACCTACAATATATAAAGTTAAATTATATTGGGTGGGAGTAGATGGGAGGGACTGGTACAGCAAACTCACCTACAATAGATAAAGTTAAAGTATATTGGGTAGGAGTAGATGGGTGGGACTGGTACAGCAAACTCACCTACAATAGGGAGATAAAGTTAAAGTATATTGGGTAGGAGTAGATGGGAGGGACTGGTACAGCAAACTCACCTACAATAGATAAAGTTAAAGTATATTGGGTAGGAGTAGATGGGTGGGACTGGTACAGCAAACTCACCTACAATAGGGAGATAAAGTTAAAGTATATTGGGTAGGAGTAGATGGGAGGGACTGGTACAGCAAACTCACCTACAATAGATAAATTTAAAGTATATTGGGTAGGAGTAGATGGGAGGGACTGGTACAGCAAACTCACCTACAATAGATAAAGTTAAAGTATATTGGGTAGGAGTAGATGGGAGGGACTGGTACAGCAAACTCACCTACAATAGATAAAGTTAAAGTATATTGGGTAGGAGTAGATGGGAGGGACTGGTACAGCAAACTCACCTACAATAGATAAATTTAAAGTATATTGGGTAGGAGTAGATGGGAGGGACTGGTACAGCAAACTCACCTACAATAGATAAAGTTAAAGTATATTGGGTAGGAGTAGATGGGAGGGACTGGTACAGCAAACTCACCTACAATAGATAAAGTTAAAGTATATTGGGTAGGAGTAGATGGGAGGGACTGGTACAGCAAACTCACCTACAATAGATAAAGTTAAAGTATATTGGGTAGGAGTAGATGGGAGGGACTGGTACAGCAAACTCACCTACAATAGGGAGATAAAGTTAAAGTATATTGGGTAGGAGTAGATGGGAGGGACTGGTACAGCAAACTCACCTACAATAGATAAAGTTAAAGTATATTGGGTAGGAGTAGATGGGAGGGACTGGTACAGCAAACTCACCTACAATAGATAAAGTTAAAGTATATTGGGTAGGAGTAGATGGGAGGGACTGGTACAGCAAACTCACCTACAATAGATAAAGTTAAATTATATTGGGTAGGAGTAGATGGGAGGGACTGGTACAGCAAACTCACCTACAATAGATAAAGTTAAAGTATATTGGGTGGGAGTAGATGGGTGGGACTGGTACAGCAAACTCACCTACAATAGATAAAGTTAAAGTATATTGGGTAGGAGTAGATGGGAGGGACTGGTACAGCAAACTCACCTACAATAGATAAAGTTAAAGTACATTGGGTAGGAGTAGATGGGAGGGACTGGTACAGCAAACTCACCTACAATAGGGAGATAAAGTTAAAGTATATTGGGTAGGAGTAGATGGGAGGGACTGGTACAGCAAACTCACCTACAATAGATAAAGTTAAAGTACATTGGGTAGGAGTAGATGGGAGGGACTGGTACAGCAAACTCACCTACAATAGGGAGATAAAGTTAAAGTATATTGGGTAGGAGTAGATGGGATGGACTGGTACAGCAAACTCACCTACAATAGATAAAGTTAAAGTACATTGGGTAGGAGTAGATGGGAGGGACTGGTACAGCAAACTCACCTACAATAGGGAGATAAAGTTAAAGTATATTGGGTAGAAGTAGATGGGAGGGACTGGTACAGCAAACTCACCTACAATAGATAAAGTTTAAAGTATATTGGGTAGAAGTAGATGGGAGGGACTGGTACAGCAAACTCACCTACAATAGGGAGATAAAGTTAAAGTATATTGGGTAGAAGTAGATGGGAGGGACTGGTACAGCAAACTCACCTACAATAGGGAGATAAAGTTAAAGTATATTGGGTCGGAGTAGATGGGAGGGACTGGTACAGCAAACTCACCTACAATAGATAAAGTTAAAGTATATTGGGTGGGAGTAGATGGGAGGGACTGGTACAGCAAACTCACCTACAATAGGGAGATAAAGTTAAAGTATATTGGGTAGGAGTAGATGGGAGGGACTGGTACAGCAAACTCACCTACAATAGATAAAGTTTAAAGTATATTGGGTGGGAGTAGATGGGAGGGACTGGTACAGCAAACTCACCTACAATAGATAAAGTTAAAGTATATTGGGTAGGAGTAGATGGGAGGGACTGGTACAGCAAACTCACCTACAATAGGGAGATAAAGTTAAAGTATATTGGGTAGGAGTAGATGGGAGGGACTGGTACAGCAAACTCACCTACAATAGATAAAGTTAAAGTATATTGGGTAGGAGTACATGGGAGGGACTGGTACAGCAAACTCACCTACAATAGATAAAGTTAAATTATATTGGGTGGGAGTAGATGGGAGGGACTGGTACAGCAAACTCACCTACAATAGATAAAGTTAAATTATATTGGGTAGGAGTAGATGGGAGGGACTGGTACAGCAAACTCACCTACAATAGATAAAGTTAAAGTACATTGGGTAGGAGTAGATGGGAGGGACTGGTACAGCAAACTCACCTACAATAGGGAGATAAAGTTAAAGTATATTGGGTAGGAGTAGATGGGATGGACTGGTACAGCAAACTCACCTACAATAGATAAAGTTAAATTATATTGGGTAGGAGTAGATGGGAGGGACTGGTACAGCAAACTCACCTACAATAGATAAAGTTAAAGTATATTGGGTAGGAGTAGATGGGTGGGACTGGTACAGCAAACTCACCTACAATAGGGAGATAAAGTTAAAGTATATTGGGTAGGAGTAGATGGGAGGGACTGGTACAGCAAACTCACCTACAATAGATAAAGTTAAAGTATATTGGGTAGGAGTAGATGGGTGGGACTGGTACAGCAAACTCACCTACAATAGGGAGATAAAGTTAAAGTATATTGGGTAGGAGTAGATGGGAGGGACTGGTACAGCAAACTCACCTACAATAGATAAAGTTAAAGTATATTGGGTAGGAGTAGATGGGAGGGACTGGTACAGCAAACTCACCTACAATAGATAAAGTTAAAGTATATTGGGTAGGAGTAGATGGGAGGGACTGGTACAGCAAACTCACCTACAATAGATAAATTTAAAGTATATTGGGTAGGAGTAGATGGGAGGGACTGGTACAGCAAACTCACCTACAATAGATAAAGTTAAAGTATATTGGGTAGGAGTAGATGGGTGGGACTGGTACAGCAAACTCACCTACAATAGGGAGATAAAGTTAAAGTATATTGGGTAGGAGTAGATGGGAGGGACTGGTACAGCAAACTCACCTACAATAGATAAAGTTAAAGTATATTGGGTAGGAGTAGATGGGTGGGACTGGTACAGCAAACTCACCTACAATAGATAAAGTTAAAGTATATTGGGTAGGAGTAGATGGGAGGGACTGGTACAGCAAACTCACCTACAATAGATAAAGTTAAAGTATATTGGGTAGGAGTACATGGGAGGGACTGGTACAGCAAACTCACCTACAATAGATAAAGTTAAATTATATTGGGTGGGAGTAGATGGGAGGGACTGGTACAGCAAACTCACCTACAATAGATAAAGTTAAATTATATTGGGTAGGAGTAGATGGGAGGGACTGGTACAGCAAACTCACCTACAATAGATAAAGTTAAAGTACATTGGGTAGGAGTAGATGGGAGGGACTGGTACAGCAAACTCACCTACAATAGGGAGATAAATTTAAAGTATATTGGGTAGGAGTAGATGGGAGGGACTGGTACAGCAAACTCACCTACAATAGATAAAGTTAAAGTATATTGGGTAGGAGTAGATGGGTGGGACTGGTACAGCAAACTCACCTACAATAGGGAGATAAAGTTAAAGTATATTGGGTAGGAGTAGATGGGAGGGACTGGTACAGCAAACTCACCTACAATAGATAAAGTTAAAGTATATTGGGTAGGAGTAGATGGGTGGGACTGGTACAGCAAACTCACCTACAATAGATAAAGTTAAAGTATATTGGGTAGGAGTAGATGGGAGGGACTGGTACAGCAAACTCACCTACAATAGATAAAGTTAAAGTATATTGGGTAGGAGTACATGGGAGGGACTGGTACAGCAAACTCACCTACAATAGATAAAGTTAAATTATATTGGGTGGGAGTAGATGGGAGGGACTGGTACAGCAAACTCACCTACAATAGATAAAGTTAAATTATATTGGGTAGGAGTAGATGGGAGGGACTGGTACAGCAAACTCACCTACAATAGATAAAGTTAAAGTACATTGGGTAGGAGTAGATGGGAGGGACTGGTACAGCAAACTCACCTACAATAGGGAGATAAAGTTAAAGTATATTGGGTAGGAGTAGATGGGAGGGACTGGTACAGCAAACTCACCTACAATAGATAAAGTTAAATTATATTGGGTAGGAGTAGATGGGAGGGACTGGTACAGCAAACTCACCTACAATAGATAAAGTTAAAGTATATTGGGTAGGAGTAGATGGGTGGGACTGGTACAGCAAACTCACCTACAATAGGGAGATAAAGTTAAAGTATATTGGGTAGGAGTAGATGGGAGGGACTGGTACAGCAAACTCACCTACAATAGATAAAGTTAAAGTATATTGGGTAGGAGTAGATGGGTGGGACTGGTACAGCAAACTCACCTACAATAGGGAGATAAAGTTAAAGTATATTGGGTAGGAGTAGATGGGAGGGACTGGTACAGCAAACTCACCTACAATAGATAAAGTTAAAGTATATTGGGTAGGAGTAGATGGGAGGGACTGGTACAGCAAACTCACCTACAATAGATAAAGTTAAAGTATATTGGGTAGGAGTAGATGGGAGGGACTGGTACAGCAAACTCACCTACAATAGATAAAGTTAAAGTATATTGGGTAGGAGTAGATGGGAGGGACTGGTACAGCAAACTCACCTACAATAGATAAAGTTAAAGTATATTGGGTAGGAGTAGATGGGTGGGACTGGTACAGCAAACTCACCTACAATAGGGAGATAAAGTTAAAGTATATTGGGTAGGAGTAGATGGGAGGGACTGGTACAGCAAACTCACCTACAATAGATAAAGTTAAAGTATATTGGGTAGGAGTAGATGGGTGGGACTGGTACAGCAAACTCACCTACAATAGGAGATAAAGTTAAAGTATATTGGGTAGGAGTAGATGGGAGGGACTGGTACAGCAAACTCACCTACAATAGATAAAGTTAAAGTATATTGGGTAGGAGTAGATGGGAGGGACTGGTACAGCAAACTCACCTACAATAGATAAAGTTAAAGTATATTGGGTAGGAGTAGATGGGAGGGACTGGTACAGCAAACTCACCTACAATAGATAAAGTTAAAGTATATTGGGTAGGAGTAGATGGGAGGGACTGGTACAGCAAACTCACCTACAATAGATAAAGTTAAAGTATATTGGGTAGGAGTAGATGGGAGGGACTGGTACAGCAAACTCACCTACAATAGATAAAGTTAAAGTATATTGGGTAGGAGTAGATGGGAGGGACTGGTACAGCAAACTCACCTACAATAGATAAAGTTAAAGTATATTGGGTAGGAGTAGATGGGAGGGACTGGTACAGCAAACTCACCTACAATAGATAAAGTTAAAGTATATTGGGTAGGAGTAGATGGGAGGGACTGGTACAGCAAACTCACCTACAATAGGGAGATAAAGTTAAAGTATATTGGGTAGGAGTAGATGGGAGGGACTGGTACAGCAAACTCACCTACAATAGATAAAGTTAAAGTATATTGGGTAGGAGTAGATGGGAGGGACTGGTACAGCAAACTCACCTACAATAGATAAAGTTAAAGTATATTGGGTAGGAGTAGATGGGAGGGACTGGTACAGCAAACTCACCTACAATAGATAAAGTTAAAGTATATTGGGTAGGAGTAGATGGGAGGGACTGGTACAGCAAACTCACCTACAATAGATAAAGTTAAAGTATATTGGGTGGGAGTAGATGGGTGGGACTGGTACAGCAAACTCACCTACAATAGATAAAGTTAAAGTATATTGGGTAGGAGTAGATGGGAGGGACTGGTACAGCAAACTCACCTACAATAGATAAAGTTAAAGTACATTGGGTAGGAGTAGATGGGAGGGACTGGTACAGCAAACTCACCTACAATAGGGAGATAAAGTTAAAGTATATTGGGTAGGAGTAGATGGGAGGGACTGGTACAGCAAACTCACCTACAATAGATAAAGTTAAAGTACATTGGGTAGGAGTTGATGGGAGGGACTGGTACAGCAAACTCACCTACAATAGATAAAGTTAAAGTATATTGGGTAGGAGTAGATGGGATGGACTGGTACAGCAAACTCACCTACAATAGATAAAGTTAAAGTACATTGGGTAGGAGTAGATGGGAGGGACTGGTACAGCAAACTCACCTACAATAGGGAGATAAAGTTAAAGTATATTGGGTAGAAGTAGATGGGAGGGACTGGTACAGCAAACTCACCTACAATAGATAAAGTTTAAAGTATATTGGGTAGAAGTAGATGGGAGGGACTGGTACAGCAAACTCACCTACAATAGGGAGATAAAGTTAAAGTATATTGGGTAGAAGTAGATGGGAGGGACTGGTACAGCAAACTCACCTACAATAGGGAGATAAAGTTAAAGTATATTGGGTCGGAGTAGATGGGAGGGACTGGTACAGCAAACTCACCTACAATAGATAAAGTTAAAGTATATTGGGTGGGAGTAGATGGGAGGGACTGGTACAGCAAACTCACCTACAATAGGGAGATAAAGTTAAAGTATATTGGGTAGGAGTAGATGGGAGGGACTGGTACAGCAAACTCACCTACAATAGATAAAGTTTAAAGTATATTGGGTGGGAGTAGATGGGAGGGACTGGTACAGCAAACTCACCTACAATAGATAAAGTTAAAGTATATTGGGTAGGAGTAGATGGGAGGGACTGGTACAGCAAACTCACCTACAATAGGGAGATAAAGTTAAAGTATATTGGGTAGGAGTAGATGGGAGGGACTGGTACAGCAAACTCACCTACAATAGATAAAGTTAAAGTATATTGGGTAGGAGTACATGGGAGGGACTGGTACAGCAAACTCACCTACAATAGATAAAGTTAAATTATATTGGGTGGGAGTAGATGGGAGGGACTGGTACAGCAAACTCACCTACAATAGATAAAGTTAAATTATATTGGGTAGGAGTAGATGGGAGGGACTGGTACAGCAAACTCACCTACAATAGATAAAGTTAAAGTACATTGGGTAGGAGTAGATGGGAGGGACTGGTACAGCAAACTCACCTACAATAGGGAGATAAAGTTAAAGTATATTGGGTAGGAGTATATGGGATGGACTGGTACAGCAAACTCACCTACAATAGATAAAGTTAAAGTACATTGGGTAGGAGTAGATGGGAGGGACTGGTACAGCAAACTCACCTACAATAGGGAGATAAAGTTAAAGTATATTGGGTAGAAGTAGATGGGAGGGACTGGTACAGCAAACTCACCTACAATAGATAAAGTTTAAAGTATATTGGGTAGAAGTAGATGGGAGGGACTGGTACAGCAAACTCACCTACAATAGGGAGATAAAGTTAAAGTATATTGGGTAGAAGTAGATGGGAGGGACTGGTACAGCAAACTCACCTACAATAGGGAGATAAAGTTAAAGTATATTGGGTCGGAGTAGATGGGAGGGACTGGTACAGCAAACTCACCTACAATAGATAAAGTTAAAGTATATTGGGTGGGAGTAGATGGGAGGGACTGGTACAGCAAACTCACCTACAATAGGGAGATAAAGTTAAAGTATATTGGGTAGGAGTAGATGGGAAGGACTGGTACAGCAAACTCACCTACAATAGATAAAGTTTAAAGTATATTGGGTGGGAGTAGATGGGAGGGACTGGTACAGCAAACTCACCTACAATAGATAAAGTTAAAGTATATTGGGTAGGAGTAGATGGGAGGGACTGGTACAGCAAACTCACCTACAATAGGGAGATAAAGTTAAAGTATATTGGGTAGGAGTAGATGGGAGGGACTGGTACAGCAAACTCACCTACAATAGATAAAGTTAAAGTATATTGGGTAGGAGTACATGGGAGGGACTGGTACAGCAAACTCACCTACAATAGATAAAGTTAAATTATATTGGGTGGGAGTAGATGGGAGGGACTGGTACAGCAAACTCACCTACAATAGATAAAGTTAAATTATATTGGGTAGGAGTAGATGGGAGGGACTGGTACAGCAAACTCACCTACAATAGATAAAGTTAAAGTATATTGGGTAGGAGTAGATGGGTGGGACTGGTACAGCAAACTCACCTACAATAGGGAGATAAAGTTAAAGTATATTGGGTAGGAGTAGATGGGAGGGACTGGTACAGCAAACTCACCTACAATAGATAAAGTTAAAGTATATTGGGTAGGAGTAGATGGGAGGGACGGTACAGCAAACTCACCTACAATAGGGAGATAAAGTTAAAGTATATTGGGTAGGAGTAGATGGGAGGGACTGGTACAGCAAACTCACCTACAATAGATAAATTTAAAGTATATTGGGTAGGAGTAGATGAGAGGGACTGGTACAGCAAACTCACCTACAATAGATAAAGTTAAAGTATATTGGGTAGGAGTAGATGGGAGGGACTGGTACAGCAAACTCACCTACAATAGATAAAGTTAAAGTATATTGGGTAGGAGTAGATGGGAGGGACTGGTACAGCAAACTCACCTACAATAGATAAAGTTAAAGTATATTGGGTAGGAGTAGATGGGAGGGACTGGTACAGCAAACTCACCTACAATAGATAAAGTTAAAGTATATTGGGTAGGAGTAGATGGGAGGGACTGGTACAGCAAACTCACCTACAATAGATAAAGTTAAAGTATATTGGGTAGGAGTAGATGGGAGGGACTGGTACAGCAAACTCACCTACAATAGGGAGATAAAGTTAAAGTATATTGGGTAGGAGTAGATGGGAGGGACTGGTACAGCAAACTCACCTACAATAGATAAAGTTAAAGTATATTGGGTAGGAGTAGATGGGAGGGACTGGTACAGCAAACTCACCTACAATAGATAAAGTTAAAGTATATTGGGTAGGAGTAGATGGGAGGGACTGGTACAGCAAACTCACCTACAATAGATAAAGTTAAATTATATTGGGTAGGAGTAGATGGGAGGGACTGGTACAGCAAACTCACCTACAATAGATAAAGTTAAAGTATATTGGGTGGGAGTAGATGGGTGGGACTGGTACAGCAAACTCACCTACAATAGATAAAGTTAAAGTATATTGGGTAGGAGTAGATGGGAGGGACTGGTACAGCAAACTCACCTACAATAGATAAAGTTAAAGTACATTGGGTAGGAGTAGATGGGAGGGACTGGTACAGCAAACTCACCTACAATAGGGAGATAAAGTTAAAGTATATTGGGTAGGAGTAGATGGGAGGGACTGGTACAGCAAACTCACCTACAATAGATAAAGTTAAAGTACATTGGGTAGGAGTAGATGGGAGGGACTGGTACAGCAAACTCACCTACAATAGGGAGATAAAGTTAAAGTATATTGGGTAGGAGTAGATGGGTGGGACTGGTACAGCAAACTCACCTACAATAGATAAAGTTAAAGTATATTGGGTAGGAGTAGATGGGAGGGACTGGTACAGCAAACTCACCTACAATAGATAAAGTTAAAGTATATTGGGTAGGAGTAGATGGGTGGGACTGGTACAGCAAACTCACCTACAATAGATAAAGTTAAAGTATATTGGGTGGGAGTAGATGGTTGGGACTGGTACAGCAAACTCACCTACAATAGATAAAGTTAAAGTATATTGGGTAGGAGTAGATGGGAGGGACTGGTACAGCAAACTCACCTACAATAGGGAGATAAAGTTAAAGTATATTGGGTAGGAGTAGATGGGAGGGACTGGTACAGCAAACTCACCTACAATAGATAAAGTTAAAGTATATTGGGTAGGAGTAGATGGGAGGGACTGGTACAGCAAACTCACCTACAATAGGGAGATAAAGTTAAAGTATATTGGGTAGGAGTAGATGGGAGGGACTGGTACAGCAAACTCACCTACAATAGGGAGATAAAGTTAAAGTATATTGGGTAGGAGTAGATGGGTAGGGACTGGTACAGCAAACTCACCTACAATAGGGAGATAAAGTTAAAGTATATTGGGTAGGAGTAGATGGGAGGGACTGGTACAGCAAACTCACCTACAATAGATAAAGTTAAAGTATATTGGGTAGGAGTAGATGGGAGGGACTGGTACAGCAAACTCACCTACAATAGATAAAGTTAAAGTATATTGGGTAGGAGTAGATGGGAGGGACTGGTACAGCAAACTCACCTACAATAGATAAAGTTAAAGTATATTGGGTAGGAGTAGATGGGAGGGAATGGTACAGCAAACTCACCTACAATAGGGAGATAAAGTTAAAGTATATTGGGTAGGAGTAGATGGGAGGGACTGGTACAGCAAACTCACCTACAATAGATAAAGTTAAAGTATATTGGGTCGGAGTAGATGGGAGGGACTGGTACAGCAAACTCACCTACAATAGGGAGATAAAGTTAAAGTATATTGGGTAGGAGTAGATGGGAGGGACTGGTACAGCAAACTCACCTACAATAGATAAAGTTAAAGTATATTGGGTGGGAGTAGATGGGAGGGACTGGTACAGCAAACTCACCTACAATAGATAAAGTTAAAGTATATTGGGTGGGAGTAGATGGGAGGGACTGGTACAGCAAACTCACCTACAATAGATAAAGTTAAAGTATATTGGGTAGGAGTAGATGGGAGGGACTGGTACAGCAAACTCACCTACAATAGATAAAGTTAAAGTATATTGGGTGGGAGTAGATGGGAGGGACTGGTACAGCAAACTCACCTACAATAGATAAAGTTAAAGTATATTGGGTAGGAGTAGATGGGAGGGACTGGTACAGCAAACTCACCTACAATAGATAAAGTTAAAGTATATTGGGTAGGAGTAGATGGGTGGGACTGGTACAGCAAACTCACCTACAATAGATAAAGTTAAAGTATATTGGGTAGGAGTAGATGGGAGGGACTGGTACAGCAAACTCACCTACAATAGATAAAGTTAAAGTATATTGGGTGGGAGTAGATGGGAGGGACTGGTACAGCAAACTCACCTACAATAGATAAAGTTAAAGTATATTGGGTAGGAGTAGATGGGAGGGACTGGTACAGCAAACTCACCTACAATAGATAAAGTTAAAGTATATTGGGTAGGAGTAGATGGGAGGGACTGGTACAGCAAACTCACCTACAATAGATAAAGTTAAAGTATATTGGGTAGGAGTAGATGGGAGGGACTGGTACAGCAAACTCACCTACAATAGATAAAGTTAAAGTATATTGGGTAGGAGTAGATGGGAGGGACTGGTACAGCAAACTCACCTACAATAGATAAAGTTAAAGTATATTGGGTAGGAGTAGATGGGAGGGACTGGTACAGCAAACTCACCTACAATAGATAAAGTTAAAGTATATTGGGTGGGAGTAGATGGGAGGGACTGGTACAGCAAACTCACCTACAATAGATAAAGTTAAAGTATATTGGGTGGGAGTAGATGGGAGGGACTGGTACAGCAAACTCACCTACAATAGATAAAGTTAAAGTATATTGGGTAGGAGTAGATGGGAGGGACTGGTACAGCAAACTCACCTACAATAGATAAAGTTAAAGTATATTGGGTAGGAGTAGATGGGAGGGACTGGTACAGCAAACTCACCTACAATAGATAAAGTTAAAGTATATTGGGTAGGAGTAGATGGGAGGGACTGGTACAGCAAACTCACCTACAATAGATAAAGTTAAAGTATATTGGGTGGGAGTAGATGGGAGGGACTGGTACAGCAAACTCACCTACAATAGATAAAGTTAAAGTATATTGGGTAGGAGTAGATGGGAGGGACTGGTACAGCAAACTCACCTACAATAGATAAAGTTAAAGTATATTGGGTAGGAGTAGATGGGAGGGACTGGTACAGCAAACTCACCTACAATAGATAAAGTTAAAGTATATTGGGTAGGAGTAGATGGGAGGGACTGGTACAGCAAACTCACCTACAATAGATAAAGTTAAAGTATATTGGGTAGGAGTAGATGGGTGGGACTGGTACAGCAAACTCACCTACAATAGATAAAGTTAAAGTATATTGGGTAGGAGTAGATGGGAGGGACTGGTACAGCAAACTCACCTACAATAGATAAAGTTAAAGTATATTGGGTAGGAGTAGATGGGAGGGACTGGTACAGCAAACTCACCTACAATAGGGAGATAAAGTTAAAGTATATTGGGTGGGAGTAGATGGGAGGGACTGGTACAGCAAACTCACCTACAATAGATAAAGTTAAAGTATATTGGGTGGGAGTAGATGGGAGGGACTGGTACAGCAAACTCACCTACAATAGATAAAGTTAAAGTATATTGGGTAGGAGTAGATGGGAGGGACTGGTACAGCAAACTCACCTACAATAGATAAAGTTAAAGTATATTGGGTAGGAGTAGATGGGAGGGACTGGTACAGCAAACTCACCTACAATAGATAAAGTTAAAGTATATTGGGTAGGAGTAGATGGGAGGGACTGGTACAGCAAACTCACCTACAATAGATAAAGTTAAAGTATATTGGGTAGGAGTAGATGGGAGGGACTGGTACAGCAAACTCACCTACAATAGATAAAGTTAAAGTATATTGGGTAGGAGTAGATGGGAGGGACTGGTACAGCAAACTCACCTACAATAGATAAAGTTAAAGTATATTGGGTAGGAGTAGATGGGAGGGACTGGTACAGCAAACTCACCTACAATAGATAAAGTTAAAGTATATTGGGTAGGAGTAGATGGGAGGGACTGGTACAGCAAACTCACCTACAATAGATAAAGTTAAAGTATATTGGGTGGGAGTAGGTGGGAGGGACTGGTTCAGCAAACTCACCTACAATAGATAAAGTTAAAGTATATTGGGTAGGAGTAGATGGGAGGGACTGGTACAGCAAACTCACCTACAATAGATAAAGTTAAAGTATATTGGATGGGAGTAGGTGGGAGGGACTGGTTCAGCAAACTCACCTACAATAGATAAAGTTAAAGTATATTGGGTAGGAGTAGATGGGTGGGACTGGTACAGCAAACTCACCTACAATAGGGAGATAAAGTTAAAGTATATTGGGTAGGAGTAGATGGGAGGGACTGGTACAGCAAACTCACCTACAATAGATAAAGTTAAATTATATTGGGTAGGAGTAGATGGGAGGGACTGGTACAGCAAACTCACCTACAATAGATAAAGTTAAAGTATATTGGGTAGGAGTAGATGGGAGGGACTGGTACAGCAAACTCACCTACAATAGATAAAGTTAAAGTATATTGGGTAGGAGTAGATGGGTGGGACTGGTACAGCAAACTCACCTACAATAGGGAGATAAAGTTAAAGTATATTGGGTAGAAGTAGATGGGAGGGACTGGTACAGCAAACTCACCTACAATAGATAAAGTTAAATTATATTGGGTAGGAGTAGATGGGAGGGACTGGTACAGCAAACTCACCTACAATAGGGAGATAAAGTTAAAGTATATTGGGTAGAAGTAGATGGGAGGGACTGGTACAGCAAACTCACCTACAATAGATAAAGTTAAATTATATTGGGTAGGAGTAGATGGGAGGGACTGGTACAGCAAACTCACCTACAATAGATAAAGTTAAAGTATATTGGGTAGGAGTAGATGGGAGGGACTGGTACAGCAAACTCACCTACAATAGATAAAGTTAAAGTATATTGGGTAGGAGTAGATGGGTGGGACTGGTACAGCAAACTCACCTACAATAGGGAGATAAAGTTAAAGTATATTGGGTAGAAGTAGATGGGAGGGACTGGTACAGCAAACTCACCTACAATAGATAAAGTTAAATTATATTGGGTAGGAGTAGATGGGAGGGACTGCTACAGCAAACTCACCTACAATAGATAAAGTTAAAGTATATTGGGTAGGAGTAGATGGGAGGGACTGGTACAGCAAACTCACTTACAATAGGGAGATAAAGTTAAAGTATATTGGGTAGGAGTAGATGGGAGGGACTGGTACAGCAAACTCACCTACAATAGATAAAGTTAAATTATATTGGGTAGGAGTAGATGGGAGGGACTGGTACAGCAAACTCACCTACAATAGATAAAGTTAAAGTATATTGGGTAGGAGTAGATTGGAGGGACTGGTACAGCAAACTCACCTACAATAGGGAGATAAAGTTAAAGTATATTGGGTAGGAGTAGATGGGAGGGACTGGTACAGCAAACTCACCTACAATAGATAAAGTTAAAGTATATTGGGTGGGAGTAGATGGGAGGGACTGGTACAGCAAACTCACCTACAATAGATAAAGTTAAAGTATATTGGGTGGGAGTAGATGGGAGGGACTGGTACAGCAAACTCACCTACAATAGATAAAGTTAAAGTATATTGGGTGGGAGTAGATGGGAGGGACTGGTACAGCAAACTCACCTACAATAGATAAAGTTAAAGTATATTGGGTAGAAGTAGATGGGAGGGACTGGTACAGCAAACTCACCTACAATAGATAAAGTTAAAGTATATTGGGTGGGAGTAGATGGGAGGGACTGGTACAGCAAACTCACCTACAATAGATAAAGTTAAATTATATTGGGTAGGAGTAGATGGGAGGGACTGGTACAGCAAACTCACCTACAATAGATAAAGTTAAAGTATATTGGGTAGGAGTAGATGGGAGGGACTGGTACAGCAAACTCACCTACAATAGATAAAGTTAAAGTATATTGGGTAGAAGTAGATGGGAGGGACTGGTACAGCAAACTCACCTACAATAGATAAAGTTAAAGTATATTGGGTAGGAGTAGATGGGAGGGACTGGTACAGCAAACTCACCTACAATAGGGAGATAAAGTTAAAGTATATTGGGTAGGAGTAGATGGGAGGGACTGGTACAGCAAACTCACCTACAATAGATAAAGTTAAAGTATATTGGGTAGGAGTAGATGGGAGGGACTGGTACAGCAAACTCACCTACAATAGATAAAGTTAAATTATATTGGGTAGGAGTAGATGGGAGGGACTGGTACAGCAAACTCACCTACAATAGATAAAGTTAAAGTATATTGGGTAGGAGTAGATGGGAGGGACTGGTACAGCAAACTCACCTACAATAGATAAAGTTAAAGTATATTGGGTAGAAGTAGATGGGAGGGACTGGTACAGCAAACTCACCTACAATAGATAAAGTTAAATTATATTGGGTAGGAGTAGATGGGAGGGACTGGTACAGCAAACTCACCTACAATAGATAAAGTTAAAGTATATTGGGTAGGAGTAGATGGGAGGGACTGGTACAGCAAACTCACCTACAATAGATAAAGTTAAAGTATATTGGGTAGGAGTAGATGGGAGGGACTGGTACAGCAAACTCACCTACAATAGATAAAGTTAAAGTATATTGGGTAGGAGTAGATGGGAGGGACTGGTACAGCAAACTCACCTACAATAGGGAGATAAAGTTAAAGTATATTGGGTAGAAGTAGATGGGAGGGACTGGTACAGCAAACTCACCTACAATAGATAAAGTTAAATTATATTGGGTAGGAGTAGATGGGAGGGACTGGTACAGCAAACTCACCTACAATAGGGAGATAAAGTTAAAGTATATTGGGTAGGAGTAGATGGGAGGGACTGGTACAGCAAACTCACCTACAATAGATAAAGTTAAAGTATATTGGGTAGGAGTAGATGGGAGGGACTGGTACAGCAAACTCACCTACAATAGGGAGATAAAGTTAAAGTATATTGGGTAGGAGTAGATGGGAGGGTCTGGTACAGCAAACTCACCTACAATAGGGAGATAAAGTTAAAGTACCGGGTATATTGGGTAGGAGTAGATGGGAGGGACTGGTACAGCAAACTCACCTACAATAGATAAAGTTAAAGTATATTGGGTAGGAGTAGATGGGAGGGACTGGTACAGCAAACTCACCTACAATAGGGATTTTTTTCGCTGTTTTATATTTTTTGAAAGTTTCGTGACAGAAAACAAGTTTTACATCCATCTCACCTGTCGTTGGATCCCTTAGGAACGCTTGGAACTGCATCCTCACGCAGTTTAGATCCATCCTCTCACTTTCCCGCACAATTTCCTCGTCAACAGCCTCCAGTTGACATCGACTCAACTGCGCCCCGTTGCGTTCAGACCCCCCATAAATCCCGTGCCACTTCGCGCGTAACGCATCCGCCACCTCCTTCCGCTTTATATGTTTAATACCGAGTCCGCAGAAACTTGCGGATCCTGAGTTAGTCGCAACGTCCACAAAACAAACTCCGTCCTCTACGATACAGAGTCCCGGTGACTTACTTCCTAGTAGCGTGTACGCGTGGAGTCTAGGGGGTTCATCTTTAGTTACCAAGGTAACGCCAACCCTCGCGTCGCCAATGTGTCCGCGTAGTACGACAGTCGGGTATGTTTTGTTTTTCTTTGTAGAGGAAACGCCTTGCAGACATCCGTGTGAAGGTCCTTCGCAGTCATAACGGAATCGGAATGTAGTCTGCGGTTGTTCTAGTATCTCTAGATAGGGTTGCCGCGGTACCGGTATGTATGAGCAGCTTGCTACCGGTTCCCGCTGGGTTATTGTTTCATTGTTTACGGGTTGCTCCATGATCGGAGGCGGACCCATCTCTCCGTCGCTGTTGGGGGTTGAGTCGCCGGCCATATCCTCGAAGCAACCCGGGAAATCCGTGTCGAAGAGAATATCTAGGATAGAGGGTTGATCGGGATTCGTATTTTCGCAGTTCGCCATCTCCACACCGTTGGGCGGTGAATATTAAACGACAAAGCAGAAGGACAGAGCCAGAGGAGAAAGATAAAATCATCTGCACAATAATCTGATAATATCGCCACGATCGTGTAAGAAAATGTTACGGTTATTGATACCGGTATCTGGGTATTTACAATTCTTGCATAAAACCTGAAAACTGTAAAAACTAAAATTAAAGGACTCTCTGCTCTCCTCTCAGCCTCTCTCTCTCTGTCTGTACTGCTAACTAACTCTGTCAGTCTGTAACTGCTCTTACAATACTGCAATACAGCAGTCAGTCAATTCAGTTCACAGTTAGTTACAGGTGTACTGCAGTATCGTTAGATTTTGTATTGGCAGTGAGGGGCGAGCCACGAAGTGAGCGAAGCCTTATTAGCATATGGGTGCCATTAACGAGTTGTCTGTCGTCGTCTCGTCGTCTGGTGTCGTAAATTAACTTGAATGGCCCTAGTTAGTAGATTTACAAATGATAGTTAAAGCGTGCAAGGGAAAAAAGGAAATTACCTCTGTTTTTACAACAAGTTTATCGCAAACTGATGCATCGCCATCACTCATATAAATATATTTTGGGAAACACCAAACACGGTTTTCGTATATCTAATAGAGATTAGTTAGTATCAACAATACTTTCTATTATATGCTCCCGTGCTGCTCGAAGGTCCCACGGACGTGTTGATTTAACTTATAATACATGAATACTACTACAGTACACTGTATGACCTACTGTACAACACGTTCGTATGACTAAAAGTACTTAGTAAGAATGATTGAAAACTGTCATACTCATAACGAAAATCGAAAACGTTTACATATATATAGTAACAATTTAATTTGAAAAATCGGCTTTTCCTCACAAATAATTTAAACAATGAGTGAATTAATCTAACCTTTTCACAGATATTCCAGAAAATTAGTTCAAAAGGATAATTATTCGATAAGAAAGAGAAAGAGTAAAATGCCACTATTTCACTACCTTTCTGTTTAGAGAAATTCAGCTTTTCATTTCAATTCATTCTAGATATTCCCAACTCGTGAAAACTCAACACACGACGGGCAGAATATATGAATTTTTAAATAAATGGAAAATAATGTTTTCCGTTGTTTTTAAATTGAATAAATTTTATTTACTTTATTATTTATATTTTATTTGAGAAAAATATCACCAGCGTTTATCACTGTATCCTTAGCTTTCATACAGTCATAGGAAGAATCACTGAAAACATCCTCATCTTCAAACCAAGGGTGATAATATTTCAAGAAATGTAAATACAAGCAACCTAGTAGGTAGGTAAATAGTATAAACATATCCTTTACTATTAAACAATAATTACGCTAAATTAAGTTACCACTATAAGTAAATTATAGTCGAAAAGTGAAAAGTGCAATGTACAGAACTTCCATCGGGTATTGTAAACAACGTCCAATGAGACCATACAGAAGTTGCAAATATATTAGAAATCGGGATGGGTGGAGTAACAATAATCATAATTTTAGTTTATACTTAACGCTAAGGTTGGTATGCGTAATAATGCTTAAAATTGATTACAATTTCTAATCAGTACTCATTTTCAGACGTTGGTTGGGTATGGGACCAAGTATGGGACGCCGTTTTGGTCAATAATACAAAACTTATTATTATATACAGTATAACTAAAAATAAGAGATATTAAGAAGTTTTTTTCTTCAAAAAAGTTATAATACCAATCATTTTTTTCTTCACTGCTTGGGCCAAAAATAGCTGAGAGGGAAATTTGAATTATCATTTTCCATATACTGTATTTACCTAGCAATTATTAGCATATCATACCTATCACCTATGTGTGTAATTAATTATTGTGCGTGTGAATGATGTACCGGTACTGTATTACCGGTAGAAGTTGACTATATTCTTTGCATTGGGAAGGGAAATAAAAGTAAGGCTCTACTGTAAGGACAGAAGGACCCTTTCCACCTTCAGCCAGTCTGCCAGTGCTGCAGAGCAGTACTGTGCAATAGTGCTTGCTTATACAGTTACAGTATATGAATTGTGAGGACAGGAGGATTTCATGTTCCAATAAACTAAATAAACTGAATAAACTACGGACTGACAGGTAAATCTAGAAATTTGGTAGGCAGTCTATAGGCCTAATGAATAAAAAAAATGGCGAACATTACGTCAGTAACTGTGTGCAACACAACTAATATTTGCTTTGAAGTTTTCCAATTCTGGTTGGATGGCTTAACAATGGAGGAGGCAACAAAGAAACGTCTTGGATCCTTTACCCTTCCCCTTATTCACGGTCCGCTCTCCACTCAAGAACTATTGCTAAGGGACATCAGCGACCACTACAATACCTACCGATTCCTGGAGCCGTTTCTACAGCAACCAACTAAACTATCCAATCAGATTATCATACAAATACAAGCGACTCAACAGAAGCAGATAATAGATAGATATTACGGGTTTGACGCGATTGCAGCCCGCGAGATGTTGGGAAAGAAGATGTCTTTGAAATATCGTAAAGATTTGGACGATGTCAGCGATAAAACCGGAGTCAGGTTAAAGTCATGCCGAAGGCAGTTCGACAACTTCAGACGGGTTTATCGCGTAGTAGAAGACATGGAGGGCTCTTTGGTGGACAACATCCGGAAACATTTCCTTCTATCCGAGGAACTCGGAACAAAATACGCCGCCATCGTGTTCCTCGCGAATTCCCGATTCGAAACATCTAAAAAGAAGTTAACTTATTTATCGCTTCACGACTTTATTTACTGCGCAAATTTAATGATTAATAACTGGACTTTTGGGGCGAGTTATTCGACAGCAGAAGATATGGATGTCGACCTTGACAGGGAGTTTCTACAGGACCTCAGGGATTTGAGAGCTCTTCTAGAAAAAGAGACTGCAGACAACCATAAATTCGCTTTAATATTTCTTTTAAAAAGGAAGAAAGTTTCAGATGAAGTTCTTAACGATATAGATAGCAACTACAAGGGGTTGTCTAGAGCTCTAGTTACCATAGCATCAGGGTTGGTACACAGCAGGGAAGTTAAAGATTTCTTCATTGACGTGGTCGACAAGATTGTGGACGTATTTAGGAACTGCAGATGGAGTCGCGAGTTCATAGTGACCTTTATGGATGGCTATGTAGCAGCCATGTCTACTATGGAAGGTCCGTTGTCAAGGGAACATGGATTAATTAAGGTGGCCGACCGGTATATCAACACTTTGAAGCTTTGTATATTGGCCATGTATCACATATAGTTGCCCATGTACCACGTTTTGCAATATTTAATAATAATCAGCGTCAATTATTAACTTTATATTACCGGTACCTCATAGCGTTTAAGTCGATTTAAATAGAAAGTACCCTAATTAAACCTACAGTAAATAGTTGCAATTATAAAATATAATCTGAATCATTTTGTACTCATTTGACGAATCTATCAATAAATTTATTTATTAATTATACCTAGTTTCTTAATACACTTGTTAATTAATTTATTATGTAGACTTCCTATTATACTATACATAATGAACTGTACTGTTTCCTAAAAACACATTGGATGGACTTAGCTGAATTATTTCGATTCAACATGGTAGATATTAATTAATAATTGTATTCAGACAGGTTGACTGTTGAGTTACATAATTATACTATGCAGTTTCCCAAAAACACATTGAACTGAATTATTTCTCTTCATAACATTGTAGACATTTCGCATTCGCAGCTCAATTGTATTCAGACAGGTTGACTGTTGAGTTGCAACAAAACATTTACTATAGGGACCCTTATTATAGGAAGCGGCCTTTAATTTCATAATAGTGTGATTAGTAATTCAATTAGTGACATACAGTATAACACATTGGAACTATGCTGCCGTCTTAAGGCAGAATACCCTATCTCAAAATTTTTGAAATTTTTTTTGTTGTACACACCGGCCTAATTTTAGGCGCTCTTTCAAATGAAACCAAGAAATACCATGGAATTCCCGCAGTAATATGCAAGAAAGTCATATTTTGCGAGTTTAAAACACCCCTATACCTTGATCCTCAGCCCTGTCACTTAAAGGCAAAACATCCTACATATAAAATATGGTACATAGGGTATTTTGCCTTAGTAACACTTTTATTCAGTGTACCTTACATTTAACGGTAGGGTGTTTTGCCTTTGAAAAGCTCTATAATATAATATTGTTATTTCCTATTACTTATGCGTAGATATTGGCGGGAATTACAGTTTGTTCGCATTTATATGTGGGCAAAATACCCTTTCAAAGATTTTGATACTTATTATACTGACTCTATAGAATCTCAATTCAGTCGATTAGGAATATACAAAGCATACACAAAGAATATACATATATGTGGCTGTGGGGAAGATATGTGGCTGTGGGGAGGATATGTGGCTGTGGGGAAGATATGTGCTTGTGGGGATGATATATGGCTGTGGGGAGAATATGTGGCTGTGCGGAGGATATGTGGCTGTGGGGAGGATATGTGGCTGGGGAGTCAACTTATTGAAGCGCAATGCTACTATGGGCATCCCACGTCCACTGGCTCAACACAAAGGAGTTACCATAGACAGAGTCAATGAATTGATTTAACGACTTGGGCGAATAATTCCAAGAAGTAGAATTGGTTTTTGGAATTCGTTAGTTAAAGTGTGATGGTGAACTGAACATGTCAATAATGAAAGACTGCATTACAAGGCAAAGTAAATTGAGTATTTTCCTACCAACACTATTATGAAATTAAAGGCCGCTTCCTATAATAAAAGACATTATAGTAAATGTTTTGTTGCAACTAAACAGTTAAGCCAAAATACCCTATCTCCAAAAATTGTGTTTTGAGTAATCTAACGAAACGCGTTTTCATCTACAAGTATGTTATACAGCTGCCTGGATACCAGAATTTGAACTGAAAGATACCCAAATATACTAACTTAGAATTTCAAATGCGAGATACACAACTTTTGTGATTTGGGAGCTTAAAAAATGCTGAAAAGATTTTATAGGGTGTTTTGCCTCGAAAATGTTGGCGAGGAATGAAACTGAACGTTTATATAGGGTGTTTGGTCTATCAAGAGTTCGAGTCAAATTGTTTAATATCTTCAAATAATAATACTGCAGAGTGGAAATTATACTTGGAATTTTGTAGTTAAGGGTTGGGTTTTGGTAAATAATGCAAATTATAATTCAAAAACATGAGATAAACAGCTGATAATTTCTGTATGATTAGTTGCCTGGTAACGTCATCATGGTTACCATTCCATGAATATAAAGTACTCAAACTAAACTCTGGGCAATCGATTATAATTACATATTTGCCCGTAAATTTTTTAGAAATATTCTAGCTAGCTACTGTATAACCATGTGACCAGTTTACCAAAACCTAGTCCGCCCAATGTCATACCCACGGTGATCTTTTACCAATCTGCTGCGATAGGCTGGCCAAGCAAATAGCCGTAACTACACTCTCTACCTCTTTATCTTTAAATATTCCAGAACATATTATTTATTGAACGTCATAGATTCTCTCAAATATTTTATTGTTAATACTTGAAGACCCTTTGGGGTATTTATTGAATATAATTTATTTTATTTTTGTTATAGGGTTTACCAAATTTGAAAGCTCACCAACGACGGCTACTTTAAAAAGATAACAATAACAATTCTTGAGTGTACGCAATACCAGGGGCATCCAGAAGGTTCCTTTTTCTGAGACATGGGGATGCGGGGGGGGGGGGGGGTAATGGATAGAAATCTGAACTAGTAAATTAATATATAAATTAAGGAAAAGGAGCAGGTTACAGTGGCACGCACGTTATTCTATAACACTAACGCAGTAAACGAGAGTCAATAGAACAGATGAGTAATTCAGGGAGTAATCATTTGTTCACTACGGCTGACAAACTGTAAGTATTGGATGTGGTTGTAAGTGAGTGTGGTTGCTAAGCACCCCCCCAAACACACTACTTTTAATATTTATTCCTTGGAATTAATTCTGATAATTTTAAATCGGCTATTTCAGTTACCCCATATTATGTATGGGATAATTAATTAAACGCCACTAATTGAATGCCACCCCAAATTAGATGATTTAACACCAAAATAAATTATTTTCCACCAAATATATTTTTTTGTAGCACCAATTCACATCCCCCAATTTTGAATATCCCTCTCACCAAAAACAATTATTCGTCCCCCCAAACATAATTATCCATCCCCCAAAAACAATTATTCATCCCCAAAAACAATTATTATAGCCCGAAAAACAATTATTATAGCCCGAAAAACAATTATTCATCCCCCAAAAATAATTACTTTTAAACCAAAAAAAATTATTCCAGCACCAAATATTTTATATTAAATCCTGGTATTCTTCACATGGGCGCATGCTTCAGTCTTCAGTTACAGTATTCGTACCAATAGGCCTATTGTCTTCAGAACAACGTATTCTGTTATTAGGTTTCGTACCGATGTACCTACAGTATTAGGCCTACTTCAGTTTCAGCATTCGTACCTATAGGCCTATTGCCTACAGTATCTATTATTGCCTATTACTTATTCTACTATTAGGTTTCAGTATTACAGCAGTACTGAAGTTTTTGTCTAACTTCCAGGAAGTGCAAGGCCTATTGCTGCAGTAGTATAGTATTTATTTTGGGGTATTATGTATTTATTTTGGGCAAAAATGTATTTGTTTTGGGGGATTATGTATTTATTTTGGGCTAAAATGTATTTGTTTTGGGGGAAAATGTATTTATTTTGGGCTAAAATGTATTTGTTTTGGGGGAAAATGTATTTGTTTTGGGTAAATTTGTAATTATTTTGGGGGTTTTGTCATTTATTTTGGTGCTAATAATTGGTTTTGGGGAGCATATTTTTCATCAATTTTGGGATGACTTTAGCCAGGGTTTTTTTTTCAAAATGTCCGCTGTTAAAAGTTTCTAAACGGCGAGGAATAATTTAGAAAATCTCTAATTTGTTTAGAAAACCAAAATAATTTTTGCCCAATGACGAATGTGAAAGATTAATTTTGAAAAGTAGGCCATGCATTACTTCCTGTATTGCTTTGTTTTCTACTTTATTTAGACAAAATCTGAAAGCGAATTATGACATACCACTCATGAGTTACCAGTGGGCGCGGGCCTACGTAATCTTAAATATCATCGAAACATTAAACTAATAAAGACCTACTACCCTATGTAATGCAGCTTTGGTAAATTAATGCCATTTTTATTGCGAAGGAATATTCCACATGATTGGGGTGTTGGGGCAGTAAAATAAGTATCAAATTTATAAGACTGTAAATTATGGGAATGTCAGTGAAACACTCTTAGACTGTAACACAGTCGATGTCGATCTACTTAGAAATAAACAATAACCATAAATAAACAATAAACAAGAGAAATGAGTGAGTTTATTTGATATTATAGAAGTTGGTACAAATGAAGCTGATGGAGATGAATCAGATTTAGAGGATCAAATATTCGATTCTGGTGAATGAACAAGGAACAAACAACATTAATAATAAATGAAATATGGTTAATCTTACATTTTGATTTACAGGTGTTTTTATTTCAAACTCTGTAGTAAAGCTTATATTTTTCAATTCGTTGTTTGCAATATTTAATTTTAGAACTATTTCTAAACAAGTTGAAAAAATTTAGAAATCACTATTTTTATTTATAAATTTCACTAACATATTTAGAAAAAAAAACCCTGACTTTAGCCAGAAAAAACCTGACTTTAGCCTTAATTAAATATCATATCATAATTATGCCTCATTTATTGTTTAATATTCAACCGTATCTTCAGACAAACAATTCACCGGAAAGTGGGATTGAACTCGGCACCTAGAGATTCCAAGTCCAAGGCTCTACCAACTTCGCCACAGCGCCGTATAAAGATTTTTAAAACTAAAAGCTAACTAGAACAACATCAACAACAACTGAGTATATATACTAGAGGTCTCGTATGCGGACCTACAAATTACTAAGTTAAGAAATAATTAATTCAGCACAAATACGCCAACGTTAATAGACAACAATTAATCAAAACGTAAATATTAATATTAAGTTGATAGTTAAAGAAATTAAAAATATCGGAACGCTTTCCAAAAATAATAATTGATGTTTATTTTCATATAATCCTTTACATTTCAGTGATGAAAATTATATATCAGACAACTTCTTATATTATTGTGTATGTATGTAGGTACAGCTAGTGTTTAAAAGGGATCAGACGTTTCGGGATTTCCGGGATCGGGATTGTATTTTTCACCGGGATTCGGGATCGGAATCCCGTTTAAACACTAACATAATTTTTCTACTTCTAGAAATAAATTGTACTCCAACCAAAATCCTAATGCTAATCAAATTTTCAAAAATATAGAAATATGAGTAGGTTTCGAACCCTCAACTTTACCTCCCTTACGTAAAGTAATACTTTATTTACCTCCCTTACATAAAGTAATACTTTATTTACTTATCTAAGTAAATTAATACTTTATTTACCCCCCTTACGCAAAGTAATGCTTTATTTACCTATACGTGAAGTTATACTTTATTTACCCCCCTTACGTAAAGTTATACTTAATTACCTCTCTTACGTAAAGTAATACTTTTTTCCCTCCCTTACGTAAAGTAATACTTTATTTACCTCCCTTACATAAAGTAATACTTTATTTACTTATCTAAGTAAATTAATACTTTATTTACCCCCCTTACGCAAAGTAATGCTTTATTTACCTATACGTGAAGTTATACGTTATTTAACTCCCTTACGTAAAGTAACACTTTATTTACCCCCCTTACGTAAGTAATACTTTATTTACCTCCCTTACGTAAAGTAACACTTTATTTACTCCCCTTACGCAAAGTAATACTTTATTTACCTATCTTACGTGAAGTTATACTTTATTTAACTCCCTTATGTAAAGTAATACTTTATTTAGCCCCCCTTACGTAAAGTTATACTTTATTTACATATATAAGTAAATTAATACTTTATTTACCCCCCTTACGTAAAGTAAAGTTATACTTTATTTACCTCTCTTACGTTAAGTTAAGTTATACTTTATTTACCTCCCTTACGTAAAGTAATACTATATTTACCGGTACAGTCTGGAGATGGTGTATATTATATAGTATATACTTCAAATTGCACTATTACACCCTATCACCAAATCTGATTTATACAATGAGGTACAGTGATACGGATGTAAGGGGGAAATTCAAAACAGTTGGTTGTTTATGTTGTACTGGTCAGCTATTGTAGGCCTGTACGACTGCGCTGTCCTACCAGACCACAGACTACGGCTCAGTGTCGGCGTTGTCCAACCGAATGGAGGCATCGGACACTGGACAATGAATTAATACTATATTTACCACCCTTACGTAAAGTAATTCTTTATTTACCTCTCTTACGTAAAGTATTACGTAAAGTAATACTTTATTTACCACTCTTACGTGAAGTAATACTTTATTTACCCCCCTTACGTAAAGTAATTATTTATTTACCCCCCTTACGTAGAGTAATACTTTATTTACCCTTCCTTACGTAAAGTAATACTTTATTTACTTCTCTAAGTAAATTAATACTTTATTTACCCCCCTTACGTAAAGTAATACTTTATTTACCTCTTTTACGTGAAGTTATACTTTATTTACCTCCATTGCGTAAAGTAATACTTTATTTACACCCTTACGTAAAGTAATACTTTAATTACCTCTCTTAGGTAAAGTAATACTTTATTTACCTCCCTTACGTAAAGTAATACTTTATTTACCTCCCTTACGTAAAGTAATACTTTATTTACTTCTCTAATGTAAAGTAATACTTTATTTACCTCTCTTACGTTTATATTATTATTCCTGTCACTTAATTACTTTAATTTCCAACAACCAAACAAATTCCAACTAATCGATAAAATAAAGAGTATTATTAGGGATAGTTTAATAGGAATAAGTGAAGTGTGACTAATTCCTAAAGAAGGCGGTTGGTAGAAGGCTGGTGGCCAACATAACCATATTAATGTTCCGGTGTTCCGTCCAGGAACGAGCCAATTGGTTCCTATCGTCAGTCCAAAACCTGTTAATGGATTCCGCAAGAGGCAGAAACTTATCTAATCTCTCGAGTTTCTTTAGATATTTAATAGTATCCGATTTACCTTTGAGTAGGACTTTGGCGCGAGGAATTCCTTGGAGTCCAATCGATAAACCGAGTTCCCTAAACGCGAGTCTATATTCCGCGGGGAGGCCGTCCAAAGAGAAACTCTCTAAGCTGCGATAGGAAGCCTCTATAACGAAACCTAACAGAGTCGGATGTTCGTCTAAACAGCCTCGCGTTGCGAGAACCGAGAGTCGGTACATATCGCATAGCAACCCCCCAATACCCAGAGCGTCGTTAGTAACCCAGTTCTTTTCACGACATATGGACGCGAGATCAGCGATCTCTTTAGATAAATTATCGGGGTGAGTCTCTAGGTAACTAACTAGTCCGTCTAGAGGATCGTGATGGCCCATGGAGTTCACTAAAGGTTTACTAAGATCGATACTCATCTTCCAGTACATACGGAGTGAGTTTTGGGCGCTGGTTGCGTAAACAAACGCGTTGTGGGCCGCTCTAGCGAGCTCCAATGCGTTATCTTTGTACAGAGGATCACCAGTTACGGCGGACGCCGTGTTTAACGCGAACATCCACTTCGTTAAGTAATGGTAATACTGGCCGTCTGAGTCCCATTCGCTTTGGCGGTTACCCTCGGTGCATTCGGGGAGTTGTTTACCTATTCGTAACCCAGATCGACAGGGGTGCTGCAGGCCAACCTCGGGACTGTCTCCAGACAGCCACCCCGACCGGCCCCAAGGGTCGTCAGTTCTGTGTTTACCCAAGGTTGCATGGACTTGTTCTATTAAGTGTATAGCCTCCTTGTGGAATTGTTTGTCTTTGGTTATTGTTGCCAATTGGAATAGGTTGAGTACTGCGAATGCGTCCGTCCACAGGTAACGCTCCGGCGGCCTATCTGCTGGAGATAAATGCGTTATCGCAACAAATTGTTTCATTAATTCAGAAGCAACAACAGCCATAATGGTAACGATTGATGAATTACTGCACGGTACCTCTGCAGCTCTGTACCTACGGTACCGGTACTCTTTTGTCGAAATTATTGAATAGGCCTATTTCAGACTGACACACGTAACCTAGTGATCTACTGATTAGATCTACTGTACCTATATCTATAACGCGGGATCTCAGGACATACTTTGCATACAGCTGCATTAAAAATGAATTTTTTCTACCAACCGCCTTCTTAAGGAATTAGTCACACTTCACTTATTCCTATTAAACTATCCCTAATAATACTCTTTTTATTTTATCGATTAGTTTGGGATTTGTTTGGTCGTTGGAAATTAACGTAATTAAGTGACAGGAATAATAATATAAACGTAAGAGAGGTAAATAAAGTATAGCTTTACGTAAGGAAGGTAAATAAAGTATTACTTTATGTAAGATAAGTAAATAAAGTATTATTTACGTACGTTAGGCACTTTGTTATAGTGTCTATAATTGTGTTTGTATTTCTGAAGGTTTTTTATTATTTTGTGAATAAATGAGGCTTGTAAAGTATAAAAAAATAAAAAATTTACGTACGGCTGTACGGAGTTAAATATAGTATTACTTTATGTGATGGAGGTAAATAAAGTATTACTTTACGTAAGGGAGGTAAATAAAGTACTAATGTACGTAAGATAAGTAAATAAAGTATTACATAAATAATCAGCAACTGAAGCTCCGCAGGTGATTAATAATTAATTCAATAATATTTTAACAATGAAAAGTGATGTAAGTAAGGCAAGTGACTAATAAATTAAAGCCATAGTTAATCCCGAAAAGTGATGTAAGTAAGGCAAGTGACTAATAAATTAAAGCCAACACTATCAACTTTTTTATTGAGGCGTTTAATTATTATTGTTATTGACTTTCACGTTGAGGGTTCGAAACCTACTCATATTTCTATATTTTTGAAAATTTGATTAGCATTAGGATTTTGGTGGGTGTGCAATATGATTTAGTAAAATTGGAATTAGTAAAAGTATGTTAGTGTTTAAACGGGATCCCGATCCCGAAATCACCGGGATCCCGGTGTAAAATACAATCCCAATCCTGGAAATCCCGAAAAGTGTGATCCCGTTTAAACACTAAGTTGGGAGAGAGTGGGACTTGGAATCTCTAGGTGCCGAGTTCAATCCCACTTTCCGGTGAATTGTTTGTCTGAATATTAAACAATAAAGGAGGCAAATGATATATTTTATTAATTATCCCATAAATAATATGGAGTAACCGAAATAGCTGATTTAAAATGAGTAAATATTAATATATTCAAAGGAATATATATTAAAAGTGGCGTGTTTGGGGGTGTGCTTACTGCTTAGCAATCACACATCTAACACTTACTTTGTCAGCCGTAGTGAACAAAAGATTACTCCCAGAAATATATAACCTCTTCTATTAACTCTCGTTTACTGCGTTAGTGTTAGAATAATGTGCCACTGTAACCGGGTGATTACAAAACAAAAACTAAAGACCTGTACAAAACACATGTGGTAACTACTCCTTTACTAACCTGCCCCTGTATAAATGGCAATGGGACCTAACGCAACTTTACCTCTTTGTTTTGTAGAGGTCCCAAACAGCGTTAGGTCCCATTGCCATTTAAAGGAACAGGTTAGTAAAGGAGCAGGTTACAGAGGCGTGATTGGGGAACCAAAACAATAAACGAAAGTTAACACATGTTACAAAATGATGCAGGTTACTTAATTGGGTCTTTGGTCTTTGTTTTGTACTCACCCCACTGTAACCTGCTCCTTTCCCACAATTGATATATTAAATTCCGAGTTCGGATTTCTGTCCACCACCCACGCCCCCCCCCCCCCCCCCCCTCCCCCCATCCCCATGTCTCAGAAAAAGGAACCTTTGGGTTGCCCTCTTTTATAAACATTGGTTGTACCCACCACACTGTCAGTGACATCACGAGTGACCCCCCCCCCTCCCCCCCCCCCCCCCCCCTACCCGACCCGCTGACAATTAAATTCGTTGCATATTATCCAAAACATGTTTGAATCAAAGCATAAACAAATTGCCACAATATTAGTGACTAAATTATTACAATATTTAATAGCTACTAATAATAAAATAGCAACGTAATCACATAGATTATTACGGTATAATTAATTAATTAGTTAATTAATTGAAGATTAAATTTATAATAAATTATTGCAACTTATAAATACAGCCGGTATAAATTTACTCAAAACCAGGCACTAACGGAGGGAGTAAAAAATAGAAAACCCCAAATACCAATAATAACTTTAGTGATATTTATTGACTACTATCAGTTTATTGTGCAAAAAAATCCACAAAGGCAACAACTAGCTGAAAAACCATAACATTTCAGTCTCATTCCAAATGTTATCAATTTTTTTACAGGATGGGAAGAAATTTGTTTACAAAAACGTAAACCAATAATGTAATCTTAATGAATTAGTGATAGCCCAATACATCAAGAGTGATGTATACAAAATATATTTAATAAGTTCATCAATGGGTGTTGGTTGGCCTTTGTTATTAATTAATTGTAATAATTCCCACATTCTTTCAATAATTTATAACCAATAAATCTGTAGTTAGAATGAAATAATTATAGGCTTGTGACTCATTGTAACACATGTAACGACATACGAATAACAATTATTTATTCTAAAATTAACAATAAAAATTATAGAAAAATAAATTTAATAAATACGGAAGTTTAACGCGGAATATATTTCATTTTATCATGACGTCATAATATATTACAGGTATTATTGGCATAACGTGTTAATAAGATTACCATCAATAACGATTAATAGTCATCATTAATATAGTAATTAGAATAATATCATTAATTACAGTATATTGGCTTGGCATTAAAAAGGAGCTTAACTGCTTTTTTAAACTGAGAAAAACGCATATTTTTCCAGCCAAAATGTCATCACACTAAATAGAAACTTTAAAACCAACCGTTTAAAAGGAGCTCCTGTAACTCAATATTTGAGTGATGAATTTGAGTTAGCTACCCTTAAACGGTTCCGTTTAAAAGGAGCTAACTTTGAGTTATATATCAATGTTTGAGTTAGCCGTTTTTAAATGGTGCCATTTATAAAAGGAGCTATGAATGGGAGAATCTTTTAGGCTCGTTAAGCCAAGGAATGCCTGTTCACCACCATGGGTGATCTTCCGCAGTAAACCCTTCCACTCTGTTTCCTAAAGGAATGCCTGTTCACCACCATGGGTGATCTTCCGCAGTAAACCCTTCCACTCTGTTTCCTAAAGGAATGCCTGTTCACCACCATGGGTGATCTTCCGCAGTAAACCCTTCCACTCTGTTTCCTAAAGGAATGCCTGTTCACCACCATGGGTGATCTTCCGCAGTAAACCCTTCCACTCTGTTTCCTAAAGGAATGCCTGTTCACCACCATGGGTGATCTTCCGCAGTAAACCCCTCCACTCTGTTTCCTAAAGGAATGCCTGTTCACCACCATGGGTGATCTTCCACAGTAAACCCTTCCACTCTGTTTCCTAAAGGCCTAAAGGAATGCCTGTCCACCACCATGGGTGATCTTCCGCAGTAAACCCTTCCACTCTGTTTCCTAAAGGAATGCCTGTTCACCACCGGTGATCTTCCACAGTAAACCCTTCCACTCTGTTTCCTAAAGGCCTAAAGGAATGCCTGTCCACCACCATGGGTGATCTTCCACAGTAAACCCTTCCACTCTGTTTCCTAAAGGCCTAAAGGAATGCCTGTCCACCACCATGGGTGATCTTCCACAGTAAACCCTTCACTCTGTTTCCCAAGTTGCCTTGGTTCCCTTGATAAAAGGAGCTATATATTATATTATTATATTATATAACTGAAAATTTGTAGAAATATTTTGAGTTATTGGAATTCCTATTCAAAATGATAAAATGTAATTAAATTAAATTTCTTATACAGGCTATAAATATTAAATTGATATACAATCATCACACCAAATAGTAACAATCGATGTCAAATTTTATCAGCTATCTGATGCCTGGTGGTATAAATAACTCATTTTTTTTTTCAAAAATTCGAGTTAGCGCCATTTTAATGCCATGCGATGCAATATTAAGTATTATTTATTAATATTAGTATTAATAATACTCTGATTTGATGCTTACCAAAACGATAGCCAACACCATAAGTGTTAAATAAGGTTCCAAAATTGTGGAGATACTTACAGGATATTGTTGAAAATAACAAGTAATACTGGAATTATCAAATATTTTTCAATACATCAATCAGTATACTACTATACAAGTAGAAACTGATATACTGCAGAATTAACAATAAATTATAATATATACATTAGCCTAAAATAAATTACAATAATATTCTAACAATAAATTACTATTAAATATATATCAATCAATGCAATAACCTAAAATTGTTTAAAAAAAAATTAATTATTGGGAACACTGAACTAAGTTTTCCCGGAAACAAACATTACACAAGCAGAACAGACCAAAATATCGAACAAACACCCGGTGATGCATTCAACAATACCATGAAGAGCGGTCATTTCAGATGGAAAATAACTTTTCATGCCTTTTTATTACCGATTTGCCCTATTTTCCATTTAACTATATTCTTTATTTGCGTTTTCAGTACACTTATAAAGTTATGATTTATGTTTTATGCAGAGAGGGTTGGAGTTGCGTATTGATAGGCTGACCGAACTATTAAATAGGGTAAAAAAGAGTAAAAAAAAAATGCTGAAAAGTAGCGAACTTCATCCATCCATCCTGTCTATTAATTAACCTTCCCTATAGGGAACACTGTCGATCGAACTGCTTATAATATTACAAAGAAACGATTATTATCTTTGAAGAAATTGAAAGAATTCTGGATATTGCTGATCAATCCAAAATCAACCATTACCCACACATACATACTGTATTTTTGTAGTGCGATATAAAATTTATAAGCTAAAAATTGTAAATGTAAAATTGATTTATACGAACTGTTATTATGCACGATTATCTCTATTTATGTGGGGCGAGCCACGAACTATATGAACCTTAGCATGCATGCGTTTAGTACAAATTGGTAAGATATGTTTGTCCGTCTGTCTTTCGCATTGGATCAATGTTTGGAATCTTGTTCAGTAACTGTAGATAATATTTTTAGAAAATTGTATATATTACAGCCAAATTAATTAAAGATTCGCTCAAATATCCTGCAAAGCGCGATCTAAGTTTACCCGTGTTACACATGTTACTAAAACTACTGCACTGTATTCTAAGGTTCAATAATCTGGCCTGAGCAACTTGTTAGTACAAATGACAAAAGCATTTTCTGTTCAGTTATAAATTATCCAATAATTTTGCCAATATTTTAGAATGATATACTTGTATGACAAAATATCAAGTTATTTTAACGGAGGGATTATTAGGGGTGGGTATGTATAATGAACAGTATACATTTTCATAACCCATTAAACAATACAGGTGGTAAAGAGTTGCACTAATTGGCGCATTAAACTTTATAAAAACTTATTAAATTATATTATATTAAATAAAATTTCCACGAAGAAATACATACAGAATGTGATACTTAATTAATATTAGGATGTTATAAAAACTACTATATAATATATTTTTTGGACTTAATAATTGATATATAACTTTTGGATATTTTTTAATATATAACCTACTAACAGACACGGTGCTGGAAGTATTTACGTCGAAACAACACCAAAATCAGTGTTTTAAAGGGCCAATTCTGTCCAAGAAATAAAACACATTGTTCCAAAGAATTTGTGCTCTAAAAGTGGGGCATTGTGTGTAACAAAATAAAAATAATAGGAAATTATAAAGTAAATTAACAGAAAATATAAATTGTTTTATAAATAAATAAAAATAATTAATAGTTTATAAACTACGGAAATGTGCTCAAGGTTTGTTTCAGAAAGTTGAATTAGAAAAATAATAATTAAGTAAGTAATAGGCATAGAGATACAACTATAATTTTGAAACAACTATAATATAAAAACTAAATTAATACCCTTCAGAACTAATAATTAATTGTTATATTTTATTATGTCATATGATCACATTATAATCATTTGTAATTAAAATAAATTAATAATAATAATAAAATAACAAACTATGAATATAATTTTGGGAAATCAATTTTGGACAGAATCAGCCCCTAATGATCCGATACAATCCAAATACATTTATTTATAAGCTGATAAACTTTAACCGAGTGAAATAATCACAACTAAGTGACAGTATTACTGCTTCTGTGAATTATACAGGATCGATTAATTAATTATTAAGAAGGATAAAACTTCATGCAGTAATCGTCTAGGTCGTTCATGTGTGAACATTGAATATGCAACAATACAGCGATACCGACAAACCGAGTGTTTCTATTGTCATACTATAATATTGTCATTATTCTTCCATTTGAGGAAGAATAATCCCAAAAATTTTAAAAATGACAGACCCCGAAGGCCAAGACACCAACGTCTGCTAAGTCAATGTGAAGGTAGGTTACCTTGAAGGCCTTGAAGAGACAGAAGTCGGTAAATGCTGGTTGATACCTAATAATGCTGCATATTAACCTGGATCTGTTCAACCGTATGTAGAATCTCATTAAGGATCTAGTAGAGAGACTCTAGCATGGCAATCAAAATTATTTCCTTGAAAGGATTCAATAAATTGGAGTTGAGCTGTTCATGTAAACGTAATTAATGATTTAATATTCTGGTTTTGTTCAGAAATGGAAAAAATTAGGAAACACCTCACCGGGGGTTGAACCAGCGCTATACGTACGTTTCGGCCTAACAGGCCTCATCAGTAACTTCAACCCCCGTAGATGTCTTTCCTCATTTTTCAATTTCTTAACAAAACCATAATAATATTACTTCCTTAAAAGGAATTGCAGAAACAGTTCCTGTACACCGTCGAGACAAGAAAAAGGCCCCCTGGACTGACCACAGAATTCAAAAATGCCGAAATGACCTCTCTAAGGAGCAGAATGAGTCCCGTCGACTCGGGCACACGGAGAAAGCCAAGGATGCAGTTAAGGCTGCATCTAGGTCCCTTAACAGGCAGTACTCTGATAATCTGAAGGAGCTTATAAATAAGCAGGTTGATGCCAATAACAATGCTGATGATAGCAGGGAATCAGCCCAGGCATGGAAATCAATAAACCTGCTCACTGGGAGGAAAAGCCAACCAACCACCAAGGTTAAGGCCGAATCTCCAGCTGAACGCTTCAATGGTTGGAAGGTCCACTTTGAGAAGCTCCTAAACAATGACAGCATATTGCTTTGAGGTACATCATACATCTGAGTCTAGGCTCACAGATATTTCCATTAACATTTCCTTTGCTGAAATCAAGACAACTGCAATTAGAGCATCAAGACCAATCGTGGTACTAGAGTAGATTTTGTGTCTACTGCTGATGGTGACACAGATCCATTCGACGTTTTATGGGGAGTCCTCCAGGGTGACACACTTGCACCATTCTTGTTCATAATTATGGTTGATTATGTCTTAAGACCATCTCAATAAAGATGGGGTGATGGTAACACCCCCTACTGGCACAATAAGTATAGGTAATCCAGCAAGGTACCTTACTGATCTAGAGTCTAGACTTTGCTGATGACCTAGGAGTGCAGTCAGAATCACTAGAGGGAGCCTAAAGGCCTCTCTGTTCTTTGGAACAGCCTGCTTCTTAGTGTTTGTCTTTTTGTAAACACCAAGAAGGGACATTGAACCTAGACAGCCCTCAAGAAATGTCTTACCGTAAGGGCATAAGCTCCAGGGATGGCTTGCTTGAGCACGTGGATGACTTCTGCTACTTGGGATCATGGATCAGAAAGTTAGGTGAAGACCTTCGATACGTAAGGGGAAGGCATGGTTAGCATTGAATATAGTCTATCCACGTCTAAAACAGAATCTCAAGTTCGAATATTTATGGCTGTAGTAGTACCGCAGCAGTACTATTAAATGGAAGTCCATGCTGGGCTCTAACTGCTGAGGATACCAAATCCCTGGATGGCACTTTCACAAGAATGCTGCGCCGGGTTCACTGTGTCAAATACATAATGAACTATACAACATTGGAGGTGTTTCATTATTTTCCCCTAGCTTGACACTTGAACGGAACCGCCTCCGCTTTGCAGGACATTGTTTTCGCATCAGATCAGCCTGTTCATGGCCTTGTGCTACGGCAACCTGGATGTCAGACGAAGTGGCCACTCAAAAACTTTCCTTCCTCGTCTTCTCTCTTAGATAGGCCCTGGAAAATGTATGGCTGGTCGGGTGATATGGGTGCGGCCTTAGTTCTAGGTCTGTCGGGATTGAACCACAGTGCAGGCCGATCGTGTTGAAAGATAAAAATAAAAACGGAAAATTGTATATTATTAATTTCATAAAATTTGAAAACATTTAACAAAAATATTCCCAATAACTAAATTTGCATTTTATCAGCAACGATTAATTGTTTTCGTAATTAAAAACCCACGAAGACACATAAATGACTACCTCACAAATGTAAAATATAGACCTAGAGGCGGAACAAATATGTTGAAATTCGAATATATATTTTTTATAGTTTCGGAGTGCAATAAAAATTTGATGAATAAATAGATTTAAAAAAAAAAAGGAACATACAATTTTATTTCATAATAAAATTTTCAATTTTATCTTAGTTGTATCTGACACAAAAACACAAAAATCGTGGTTCGGTTAGTGTATGAATAAGGCGCATTACGGACATGTATAGTTGACTATAAGGCATATATACATTTCACACATTTTAACACGAAAACGTAAAATTTATACTATATTGCGATTTTGTCATAATGAACTTTGGTATTCTGCAAGTGACGAAAATCTAGTTTAAACTGCACGTGTGCTACCACATAAATAGGTATAACGTAATATGTTACAAAATAATCAGTTTAAAGGGTTAAATATTATAATATTCACCTAGGGGAGAGGGGTTAGGTTTGTGCGAATATAATAGCACCGACTTTGGATATGTTAAATGCGAATATATTCGCAAATCGTAAATAGATAGAATCTGCGAATATATTTGCATCTGAGAGGAATAGATTCCTATATAAGTTAAAAAGGGATTGGGATTATATTTATATTAAAATTGGGTCGTTTTAGAATTCTATAAATACCGTCACACAGGGGTTATTGTGTTAGAGGAATTTCTTCCTCCCTTCCAATCGATGTTCTCCGTTCCGGGGGTGTTTATTCCGCTCGTTCCGTCGGTAGGAACTCTTAGACTCCCTTGGGAGTCGCCATGGGCACCGGGTTGGTTCCGCCGACGGCCGCTAGCGGCGCGCGCAGAGCGACCGGCCACGCTGAGACGACGGGATATGTCTTCCGGGGCCGTAGACAGGTTGGCGCCGCTGGTGATAAGTTCCCCGAAGCCGGGGGTGTGCGAGTAGGCGTAGCCGGTGCGAACGGAGGCCCGGCGGGTGGAGGGGCGACTGGTAAACGCCCGTCGGACCGCGAGCTGAAAGGAAAACAATCGATTAATACGAACCGGAGAATTTCGTCAAATGAGTTTTTTATGGGTCGTAATTTGACGGCGTCTTTCAGCTAAAATATTATATTATCGAAGGAACTTAAGATACAATATTTTCTGGGAACCATCCCAATAGATTCAAAATTCGATGTTGTCAAAAATAGATTCGAGATTCCAAAACTCAAACTCTCATCACCTGAACCCTAATAATTTGACATATTTTATAAGCATTAATGAGGCACCTTTTACATGCGGATCTGTAAATCCAATTGACATGAAATTTTAGACCTCCTACAAAATTTCGAGCGGTACAAGTTGAAACCTTAAAAAAAACTTAAAAAAAAAAATTTTTTTTCAAAATTACTCCCATGAACCAATACCTGAAGAAATATGTAACATTTCAGGTTCCACTTGTACAGATCGAAATTCTGTATAAGGTCTAAAATTTCATGGCAATTGGATTTACAGTTCTTAAAATTTGCGATTTCAAACTCGAACAAAATTCGAAACTCGGATTTTGAATTAATTGGGATGGTTTCCACAAAATATTGAAAACAAATTTGTGTCGAATCTAAAAACTTAAAAAAGATATGAATATTAATGATATGAAATGCGCTGAAATGCATCAAGTAGCTTTTCGCATGCATCCTATACTTTCTGCCGAAACTGTATTGCCAATATGTAAAGAGGACACAGACAGACACAGTATAATAATTACATAGAAATTATCAAGTGTATTCAATATTCAGTTCCGATTAGAAACAACCATGTTCAATTAATTGATACAATTGTTTGATATTAAATCTTGAAACGTTGAAGGATTCAAAATGAACGACCTCAATGTGTCATCAGCTGATCTGAAGAAATGAACGCCTGTGGTATCACCATGGGGATGCGGACAAACTGTTAGTAATAACAGACACCAATGGGAACGTGCACGAACTGCTGGTCGGGCTCGGGCCCATGAGCTAACTACCACAGGCTCCGAGCTATAGCTACCACGGTCTCCCAGCTAGCTACCACGGTCCCCCATCTAGCTACCACGGTCCCCCATCTAGCTACCACGATCCCCCAGCTAGCTACCACGGCCCTAGCTACCACGATCCCCCAGCTAGCTACCACGGCCCCCCAGCTAGCTACCGCGGTCCCCGAACTAGCTAACACGGATCCCCAGCTAGCTACCACGGCCCCAGAGCTAGCTACCACGGTCTCCCAGCTAGCTACCACGGTCCCCCATCTAGCTACCACGGTCCCCCAGCTAGCTACCACGGCCCTAGCTACCACGATCCCCCAGCTAGCTACCACGGCCCCCCAGCTAGCTACCGCGGTCCCCGAACTAGCTAACACGGATCCCCAGCTAGCTACCACGGCCCCACAGCTAGCTACCACGGTCCCCCAGCTAGCTACCACGGCCCTAGCTACCACGGTCCCCCAGCTAGCTACCACGGCCCCCCAGCTAGCTACCGCGGTCCCCGAACTAGCTACCACGGTCCCCCATCTAGCTACCCGGTCCCGGAACTAGCTACCACGGTCCCCCAGCTAGCTACCACGGTCCCTGAACTAGCTACCACGGTCCCCCAGCTAGCTACCACGGCCCTAGCTACCACGGTCCCCCATCTAGCTACCACGGGCCCGGAACTAGCTACCACGGTCCCCCAGCTAGCTACCACAGTCCCCCAGCTAGCTAACACGGATCCCCAGGTAGCTACCACGGTCCCCAGCTAGCTACCGCGGTCTCCCAGCTAGCTACCACAGTCCCCCAGTTAGCTAACACGGATCCCCAGCTAGCTACCACGGTCCCCCATCTAGCTACCACGGTCTCCCAGCTAGCTACCACGGATCCCCAGCTAGCTACCACGGTCCCCCAGCTAGCTACCACGGTCCCCGAACTAGCTACCACGGTCCCCCAGCTAGCTACCACGGTCTCCCAGCTAGCTACCACGGTCCCCGAACTAGCTACCACGGCCCCGCAGCTAGCTACCACGGCCCTAGCTACCACGGTCCCCCAGCTAGCTACCACGGCCCCCCAGCTAGCTACCGCGGTCCCCGAACTAGCTACCACGGTCCCCCATCTAGCTACCCGGTCCCGGAACTAGCTACCACGGTCCCCCAGCTAGCTACCACGGTCCCTGAACTAGCTACCACGGTCCCCCAGCTAGCTACCACGGCCCTAGCTACCACGGTCCCCCATCTAGCTACCACGGTCCCGGAACTAGCTACCACGGTCCCCCAGCTAGCTACCACAGTCCCCCAGCTAGCTAACACGGATCCCCAGGTAGCTACCACGGTCCCCAGCTAGCTACCGCGGTCTCCCAGCTAGCTACCACAGTCCCCCAGTTAGCTAACACGGATCCCCAGCTAGCTACCACGGTCCCCCATCTAGCTACCACGGTCTCCCAGCTAGCTACCACGGATCCCCAGCTAGCTACCACGGTCCCCCAGCTAGCTACCACGGTCCCCGAACTAGCTACCACGGTCGCCCAGCTAGCTACCACGGTCTCCCAGCTAGCTACCACGGTCCCCGAACTAGCTACCACGGCCCCGCAGCTAGCTACCGCGGTCTCCCAGCTAGCTACCGCGGTCTCCCAGCTAGCTACCCCGGTCCCGAAACTAGCTACCACGGTCCCCCAGCTAGCTACCACGGATCCCCAGCTAGCTACCACGGTTCCCGAACTTGCTACCACGGTCCCCAGCTAGCTACCGCGGTCCCCCAACTAGCTACCGCGGTCCCCGAACTAGCTACCACGGTCCCCCATTTAGCTACCACGGTCTCCCAGCTAGCTACCACGGATCCCCAGCTAGCTACCACGGCCCTAGCTACCCCGGTCCCGAAACTAGCTACAACGGTCCCCCGGCTAGCTACCACGGTCCCCCAGCTAGCTACCACGGTCCCCCAGTTAGCTAACACGGATCCCCAGCTAGCTACCACGGCCCTAGCTACCACGATCCCCCAGCTAGCTACCACGGTCCATCAGCTAGCTACCCCAGGCCCAGAGCTATAGTTATCACGGTCCCCCAGCTAGCTACCACGTTCCCCCAGCTATCTACCACGGTCCCCGAACTAGCTACCACTGACACCGGTCTAGCTGTCTAAAATTGTGCGAAAAGTATTACATTTTGCGCCCCAAATAGGTTAATCCAAACTGTAACAACCACAAATCCGCAAATCGATTAAAAATGGACAAAATTTATTATACTCCTACAGTTTGCCTTAGTTCCCACTGGTGTATCCCCGTTGATTGGCCGTTGCTATGCAACGGACAGGGACTTACCTGCACTCTATTTATAGGTCCCTGAAATATTTCCCGAAAATATAATCATAATATGTTTAACAGGAATTAATAAAAATGAACAAAATTATAGTTATGCCGGAGTGTTAGTGTTAGTGTTAATGAACCCCATTCTGACTGTGTCAGCAGTATTTCCACCCAGGTTGTACATAATTGCATTAAACCCAAATCAGGGTTGCCCTTGTCACTCTTTTTCAGTTTAAATTGCCCCTTTATATTTAGAGATGTCAGGAAATGGAATGACGAGCGAAGCGAGCAAAACTTTTCTTACACATTTTCTCGGTCGAGGAATTGCTTAGGTATTAAATTAATCGGTTGGATTGCTTAGGTATTAAATTAATCGGTTGGATTGTTTAGGTATTGAAAGTTAATTTTAATTATTAATATAATAAATACATTTTATAAAAGTATTTATAGATAAGTTTTCATACGAAGAATAGCAGACATGTGTGGGGCCTTCGCGCAGGAAGAAACGTAATCTTTAAGCGTATCATACGGGTTCCACTAATTCAAACGGTGGCTAATATAGTCACCCTCTAGCGGGGGACTGGAAAACTGCTAAATCTTCCACGCAAATCATATGTCAGACTTTTGATAAACTATACATGCTGTATCAAGTGTGGTGAAATGTCATCAAAAATTGACAAGAGTCGTGATTCAAACATTAGGCGACAGACAGACAGTGAGATTGACAGACCGACAGACAATGGTTGAAACAGAGGAATCCTAACAATATGCCAAGCTCGCTTATTTAGTGGCTCGCCCCACATTAAATAATTGGTTTAAAACATGGATTACACGGGTAACTATGGTAACTAACCTTCTTTTTGCTATTTATGTGCCGCAATTCATCCGACAATGTCGGCATACACTCCTGTAGAATCCAACGATGTCCAACCGTTGCCATGGTCACCAAGGAGGTGCACAACAGTAAACAAAACCAAAACAGCGGGTCTCGGTACACTCTGTCATGGACACCGTAAAAACTACAAAAAATTTTAATTAATTACAATTATATTAAATTAATTGTAATTAACGTTGATGTTTTTCAGCAAGAATGATTAATAAAACAATAAAAAGTCTATATATACGGATAAAAAGAGATTCTAAAAGAGATTCTATTATTAAGATCGGCTTGGTCAATAGAAGATAAATGCATTCGAGTATGTTTAATAAGAGAGATTTGATAATGCTATATCAAGCGACCCTATTGGGGCTCGAACTCGGTACCTGGGTTTCTAACTTCCGGCTAGAAAGTTTGACTAGAAAAGGCCAAAATATGATATCCCACTCCATGGCGAAAAAAATTATTCACCCGTCCTGGTAGCTCAGTCGTCTTAGGACACCGATGATGATAACCAAAATTTTGAAACCTAGGTACCGGGTTCGAGCCCCAATAGGGTCGGTTGATATTTTTAGCTATGGAGATCATTACCATATTGTTCTATTACTTACATTATATATTTAATTCACCGTCACTCACCCCACAACAATTCATTTATTATTATTAAAAGAGAGATTTGGTCGTATGCGACCCAACATACGCACTTACGTTAAATATGTCGGCAACACGTTGAATAACTTTGTTGAGAAGAGAATAGCTTGGACGAGGAAGTAGAGAATAATGGAACCCCATATAAACACATGGCTAATCCATGTCCAATACTGGCTGTCCAACGCAATCTAGGGAATATCAGAAATCAGCTATGGATTATATATTTTACGCCACAATCTGAATGCCACCCCAAATTAGATGATTTCACACCAAAGAAGTTATGTAGAACCAAATATATTTATTTGTAGCACCAAATTACTTCACCAAATTTTGAATATCCCTCTCACCAAAAACAATTATTCATCCCACAAAAACAATTCTTTCAGCACCAAATATTTTATAGAAAATTTATTTATAAATTCATTCATTATTTATTTCCATAAATCAAACAAAATGTTTAATCATATTATACCGACGATAAATTCACCTTACAAATCGATTAAATTAAATTTAAATCATAATTATTGATACTGCGCGATAAACTTTATTGAAATTAAAAATTACGGAATCTTTATATCATATTTTACCTCTCATTAGTAAATAAAGTTTTACTTTATTTCCTATGTAAAAAATAATAATTAATTATAAATCAAATAAACTAAAAAAAAGAACTAAATCCGCTTTTTTATGATATTTAATATATCATTAATAAATTATATCGAAAGATTTGTATAAAACTTCCACAACTTACCCTTAAGTTTACCACCACCACTAATATTGCAGCGATGTAAGTAGCGAGGCTGTCAGCGTCATTAGCGACGTAACCTTGGTAACTATGGGGGTAACTATGGAGACACAATGCACCGAACGGTATGAAGAATACAACGACAGAGGTAAACACACTCTGGAAAATAATGAGAATCATAGCTTCTATAAATGTTCGAGGGATCCGAGTTTGAGCTCTGAGTATAACGAAACTTTTTGTACATTACTTATGTCTGGAACTGAACTTTGAATTATTTATATAGGGATAATGAACACGAGTGTTTAAACGGGATGAGACTATTCGGGATTTCAGGGATTGGGATTTCATTTTTTAGGTCCTCGTAGAAAGACCTCTAGTATTCACTCGGTTGTTGTTAATTTCCAGTCGGGTTTTGGTTTTATAAGGCTTCGTGGCGAAGTTGGTAGAGCGTGGGACTTGGAAGCTCTAGGTACCGAGAATCCCAGTTTCCGGTGAATGTTGTTGTTGTTGTAAGATTGGTAGTAAGCAATTCAAGGAGACAGTTCATGTGTAGACAAGGACCTTTGCGCGATTTCGGGCTTGTTTAATACAATTTTCGTAAACTTTTCAGTATATTTTTATTTGATGGTCTTACTGGTATGTAAAACGGGTTTTGAGCAACTTTATTTCACCCTGTTATATATTATACCGCAATTAATGTGATTTACCTGAAGTATAACTAAGACGAAGACTTTCTTATTGAACCCCGAATATAATTGTCCAGGGACATAAAGTTTCGGATATTTCAGACAAATTTTATCATTAACATCCTAGAAAGGGAAGCAATTAACAATAATTAATTAATAATCGACTAATATGACTACTTGACAATTTCATTTATTCACCAGCCTTTAAACGTCATTACAATTTTAATTTTGCGTTTACTACGTTTAGTTTGTGGGAATAGATATGAATATCAATCGAAAATATTAATTTTATTAACCATAGAAAAACATAAAACAATATTAACTATATCATAATCGATTTAAATAAAGTAGCACTGTATTTCACGACGGCTAGAGTGGGAATATTTCTGCGAACGAGCGTAGCGAGTGAGTGAAATAAAGTACTTTATTTAAATCAAATGTCGTATCATTTTCAAGTTTCGCGTTACGGTACCGGTAACGACCTGTGTAGCTTGTACTGTCTGCATCACTTACTGTGGGCCTATACCTCAGCGTGACCGTAGAAAAGGGTTATCATACTGAAAGAATACTGCTACTTTATTTCACGACGTGATAGATAGCACCCCATTGCCCATCATTTACTTTATTTCACGGCGTATTTCACGCCGACTCGAAACTAAAAATTGTAACTGCAAACTGGAACCGGAGGTCTACTGTATTGTATACTTACTGTGAGCTAGCCAGTTAATTTATCTCTTCCCAATAATACTGTGTACAAAAAAGTTAATAACATATTAATACAGGTTTTTTTTACAATAATAAGAACTTCTTTATAAAACTTACCTGATCCAAAACGCCCAGACCAAGAACAGGTAGACCAGTATATAGAAAATTATAAACCATAATAAATATTGGATCATAGACTGTCTGGGCTGAAAAGCCACAGTAGAACGCGTAACTGGAAAACAAACATAAAATAATAAGAAAGAAATTAAATTGAGAAACTATACCAGTAATTTAAGTAATTATAATTTAATTATAATGTAATCTTTTCACCGCTCCTAATAAGCGCGTTTTAACACGCGATAAAATTCATCTTTTAATTTTAACGCGCGATAAAAAACAGCAGTGATTGATTTATTATACACACGCGTACACACAATTTTTACAATTCATTCAAGGGACTACACGCGACATAATAATACCATCCACGGGAAACCTACAATTAAGATAGTGTTACAAGAAAGGACATTTGAAACAACTTTAATAGATACTAACGCCATAATACTACTTAGTTTCGGTTAGCTTGTGGCAGTAACCTATGGAGAACCGCTCACGTATAGTGGCGATCACTGGTCCACTGTAAGGAGAACGGTTGGAATCTGTGCAGGTCCATCCTGTCTAACTGCCTGGGGAGACATGAATTCTGACCAATCAAATCTCGCGTATTTTAATTCACTATAGATTTATATCGCGTGTAATATCGCTAGGCCAGGGATTACGCACAAAGACTGACTGACTACTTTATTTCCAGCGCGGTTCCCCCAGAACTATATACTCCCAAGAGAAACTCAAGTACCCATTTAGCTACCACTTAAAGATGCAATGCAGAGATGCGACGCCCTGGCTGGTCCCTTTAAAGCATTCGTGCCGAAACGAAAACTGCCCTGGCCCATGTGAGGATCGAACCCACGACCTACGGGAGATGTGAATTCAATGCAACCACTACACCAAGGTGGAACCTCGGTCTCCAGTACAGAGACAAAGTTTAAGATAAATTACAGTTTTATATAATGTACCATAAACACTAGTTTCCAATAAAAAGGGGGATGGATACCCAGTACGTCAAATATAGAAAAAAAATACTCACAAAAAATGCACCAATGAAAAGGAGAAGTTCTTGTAGAAGAAATATCTGAGGAATTTGCACATGCGAAAGTAGGACCATCGCCCGTGAACCAATAGGAGGCGTTCTAAGTAGTGGAACTGGGCGAAGGAATAATCAGAAGATAGAACAGCTTGCATACCTTCTTGGCCAGATATACCGACGCCAATATGAGCGGCTGCGAGGAGAAATAAGTTAGAGTTGAACTAAATTGTTTGTCTTATTGGAACTAAAAAATACAATCATCTCAATAAATGTAAAAACATTCAAATAAATTACCACAATACTCACTTTTAATCATACTGACGTCATTAGCACCATCACCAATAGCCAATGTGACACTCCCTTTATTTTCTTTCACCAAGGCAACCACCAACGCTTTCTGTAGTGGGGTAACCCGGCAACATATCACTGCTTTACAGCGGCAAGCTGTCTCCAATAGCAACATCTTAAGGTCGTCCTCCAAAGCAAAGGCTAAGGAACTGCCTGGAAATATTGATAACAATAACCGTGTTGAGTTTGTACGAAACTGAAAGTTTAACATGGGTCTGCTGTATCCATGGAAATAGCGAAAAGTGTGTAGAATAGTAGCAGGTGATAATTATTATTCCAAAATATTAATATTTTTATTAATATTATAATATATATTATAAACATTTTTTCAAATTTAAAAAATTAGCTAACATTACAATACATCGCACACTGCTGATCACGATATATTTTTTAACTCAAAAATGACATTGAAAAAAAATTCTGGTAATTTTGAATGTGCTCCCTGGGGTACGAAAATAACAAGTATTGCAAATATGATAATAAAAAATCACCACGAAATCAAACTGATTTTATGACCATTTTGGGTTTTTGGAGATACTGATCACGAACAAAATAATAACACCGAAATATCGTACCGTATTGATTAGGGGATTCTAGGATATGTGTCAATGTGTGGCACTAAAAATACAAGTTGCACAATAATTTGATTATCAAAATTCATTACGAAAGAAACCTGATTTTATGACATTCAGTGGTTTTCTGGGTTGCCGATCACGAATATGACACTCAAAAATATCGTGTTATCCAATCAAATTCAATTTTTGGCCTTTGAAATTTTAGGCTTTAGTTTGTATTTTTCGTTCCACCAGACAAACAAAAAAATGATGGTTGCATTAGCAGAAAAAACTGTAACATGTTTTATCGTGATCAGCGAACTTGAAAACTCTGATACCTTCAAAATTGTAATATTTCAGCCGAGATATAAAAAATTTCTAAAAAATGACCCCACACACCACCGCGGGTCAATTACATAGCAGAAATAGCCAGGTTAAATAGTCTGTGTAATTTAATGTGCCACAATATTAACTGCACACATGCCATTAGAATTGTATATTGTGAAGCCTACCACACACCGTGACACAATAAACAGTGCTAATGGGATACACTAACCAGGTAGCACGATGGCAAACTCTAACGATTTAGCGTCCTCATGAGGAGCCGGCAATATTTTAACACCGTCGGGACCTAAAGTTTGATCCAAAGTTCGTTTGGCTTCGTGTAAACTAGTGCTGACTTCCTATAAAGTATAAACAAGTACTGTCTTACTATAAAGTATAAACAAGTGCTGACTTACTATAAAGTATAAACAAGTACTGACTTCCTATAAAGTATAAACAAGTACTGACTTACTATAAAGTATAAACAAGTACTGACTTACTATAAAGTATAAACAAGTACTGACTTCCTATAAAGTATAAACAAGTACTGACTTACTATAAAGTATAAACAAGTACTGACTTACTATAAAGTATAAACAAGTACTGACTTACTATAAAGTATAAACAAGTACTGACTTCCTATAAAGTATAAACAAGTGCTGACTTACTATAAAGTATAAACAAGTACTGACTTACTATAAAGTATAAACAAGTACTGGCTTACTATAAAGTATAAACAAGTGCTGACTTACTATAAAGTATAAACAAGTACTGACTTACTATAAAGTATAAACAAGTACTGACTTACTATAAAGTATAAACAAGTGCTGACTTACTATAAAGTATAAACAAGTACTGACTTCCTATAAAGTATAAACAAGTACTGACTTACTATAAAGTATAAACAAGTACTGACTTACTATAAAGTATAAACAAGTACTGACTTCCTATAAAGTATAAACAAGTACTGACTTACTATAAAGTATAAACAAGTACTGACTTACTATAAAGTATAAACAAGTACTGACTTACTATAAAGTATAAACAAGTACTGACTTACTATAAAGTATAAACAAGTACTGACTTACTATAAAGTATAAACAAGTGCTGACTTACTATAAAGTATAAACAAGTGCTGACTTACTATAAAGTATAAACAAGTACTGACTTACTATAAAGTATAAACAAGTACTGGCTTACTATAAAGTATAAACAAGTGCTGACTTACTATAAAGTATAAACAAGTACTGACTTACTATAAAGTATAAACAAGTGCTGACTTACTATAAAGTATAAACAAGTACTGACTTACTATAAAGTATAAACAAGTACTGACTTACTATAAAGTATAAACAAGTACTGACTTACTATAAAGTATAAACAAGTGCTGACTTATTATAAAGTATAAACAAGTACTGACTTACTATAAAGTATAAACAAGTACTGACTTACTATAAAGTATAAACAAGTACTGACTTACTATAAAGTATAAACAAGTACTGACTTACTATAAAGTATAAACAAGTACTGACTTACTATAAAGTATAAACAAGTACTGACTTCCTATAAAGTATAAACAAGTACTGACTTACTATAAAGTATAAACAAGTGCTGACTTACTATAAAGTATAAACAAGTACTGATTTACTATAAAGTATAAACAAGTACTGACTTACTATAAAGTATAAACAAGTACTGACTTACTATAAAGTATAAACAAGTACTGACTTACTATAAAGTATAAACAAGTACTGACTTACTATAAAGTATAAACAAGTACTGGCTTACTATAAAGTATAAACAAGTACTGACTTACTATAAAGTATAAACAAGTGCTGACTTACTATAAAGTATAAACAAGTACTGATTTACTATAAAGTATAAACAAGTACTGACTTACTATAAAGTATAAACAAGTACTGACTTACTATAAAGTATAAACAAGTACTGACTTACTATAAAGTATAAACAAGTACTGACTTACTATAAAGTATAAACAAGTACTGACTTACTATAAAGTATAAACAAGTACTGACTTCCTATAAAGTATAAACAAGTACTGACTTACTATAAAGTATAAACAAGTGCTGACTTACTATAAAGTATAAACAAGTACTGATTTACTATAAAGTATAAACAAGTACTGACTTACTATAAAGTATAAACAAGTACTGACTTACTATAAAGTATAAACAAGTACTGACTTACTATAAAGTATAAACAAGTACTGACTTACTATAAAGTATAAACAAGTACTGACTTACTATAAAGTATAAACAAGTGCTGACTTACTATAAAGTATAAACAAGTACTGACTTACTATAAAGTATAAACAAGTACTGACTTACTATAAAGTATAAACAAGTACTGACTTACTATAAAGTATAAACAAGTACTGACTTACTATAAAGTATAAACAAGTACTGACTTACTATAAAGTATAAACAAGTGCTGACTTACTATAAAGTATAAACAAGTACTGACTTACTATAAAGTATAAACAAGTACTGACTTACTATAAAGTATAAACAAGTACTGACTTACTATAAAGTATAAACAAGTACTGACTTACTATAAAGTATAAACAAGTACTGACTTACTATAAAGTATAAACAAGTACTGACTTCCTATAAAGTATAAACAAGTACTGACTTACTATAAAGTATAAACAAGTGCTGACTTACTATAAAGTATAAACAAGTACTGACTTTACTATAAAGTATAAACAAGTACTGACTTACTATAAAGTATAAACAAGTACTGACTTACTATAAAGTATAAACAAGTACTGACTTACTATAAAGTATAAACAAGTACTGACTTACTATAAAGTATAAACAAGTACTGACTTACTATAAAGTATAAACAAGTACTGACTTACTATAAAGTATAAACAAGTACTAACTTACTATAAAGTATAAACAAGTACTGACTTACTATAAAGTATAAACAAGTACTGACTTCCTATAAAGTATAAACAAGTACTGACTTCCTATAAAGTATAAACAAGTACTGACTTCCTATAAAGTATAAACAAGTACTGACTTACTATAAAGTATAAACAAGTGCTGACTTCCTATAAAGTATAAACAAGTACTGACTTACTATAAAGTATAAACAAGTACTGACTTACTATAAAGTATAAACAAGTACTGACTTCCTATAAAGTATAAACAAGTACTGACTTACTATAAAGTATAAACAAGTACTGACTTACTATAAAGTATAAACAAGTACTGACTTACTATAAAGTATAAACAAGTACTGATTTACTATAAAGTATAAACAAGTACTGACTTACTATAAAGTATAAACAAGTACTGACTTACTATAAAGTATAAACAAGTACTGACTTACTATAAAGTATAAACAAGTACTGACTTACTATAAAGTATAAACAAGTACTGACTTACTATAAAGTATAAACAAGTACTGACTTACTATAAAGTATAAACAAGTACTAACTTACTATAAAGTATAAACAAGTACTGACTTACTATAAAGTATAAACAAGTACTGACTTACTATAAAGTATAAACAAGTACTGACTTACTATAAAGTATAAACAAGTACTGACTTACTATAAAGTATAAACAAGTACTGACTTACTATAAAGTATAAACAAGTACTGACTTACTATAAAGTATAAACAAGTACTGACTTACTATAAAGTATAAACAAGTACTGACTTACTATAAAGTATAAACAAGTACTGACTTACTATAAAGTATAAACAAGTACTAACTTACTATAAAGTATAAACAAGTACTGACTTACTATAAAGTATAAACAAGTATACTGACTTCCTATAAAGTATAAACAATTACTGACTTGCTATAAAGTATAAACAAATAATTACTCACTAATTACAGAATTACTCACTCTTAGAATGAAGGAGATTACGAAAGTTAAATATATTTAAAATAAATACCTTTTTGGTAGACCCTGATACAATGAAGACCTCTTGCATGTCGTCGTGCAGTAGACAGCAGGAGTATCCGATGTTTATTGCTGTCTCCTGCTTGTCGCCGGTTAATATCCAGATCTTAATATTCGCCTAAAGAAAAATAATACGGAATATTAAAGGATGGGGAACCACTCATTCGAGGTATATATAGGGATGATAGATGGACCGATTGGTAGATGGGTTGACTGAGTGGTACAAGGGTTGATGGAGTGGTACATGGGTTGACCGAGTGGTGCGTGGGTTGAGCGAGTGGTACATGGGTTGACCGAGTGGTACATGGGTTGACCGAGTGGTTTATGGGTTGTCCAAGTGGTGCATGGGTTGACTGAGTGGTACATGGGTTGTCCGAGTAGTACATGGGTTGATCGAGTGGTACATGGGTAGATAGAGTGGTACATGGGTTGACCAAGTGGTACAAGGGTTGACCGAGTGGTACATGGGTTGACCGAGTGGTACATGGGTTGACAGAGTGGTACATGGGGTGACCGAGTGGTACATGGTTGAAAGGGTGGTACATGGGTTGACCGAGTGGTACATGGGGTTGACCGAGTGGTACATGGTTTGACCGAGTGGTACATGGGTTGAAAGGGTGGTACATGGGTTGACCGAGTGGTACATGGGTTGACCGAGTGGTACATGGGATGACCGAGTGGTATATGGGTTGACAGTGTGGCACATGGGTTGACCGATTGGTACATGGGTTGACCGAGTGGTACATGGGTTGACCGAGTGGTACATGGTTTGACCGAGAGGTACATGGTTTGACCGAGTGGTACATGGGTTGACCGAGTGTTAAATGGGTTGACCGAGTGGTACATGGGTTGACTGAGTGGTACATGGGTTGACCGAGTGAAACATTGGTTTGACAGAGTGGTACATGGGTTGACTGAGTGGTACATAGGTTGACCGAGTGGTATATGGGTTGACCGAGTGGTACAGTACATGGGTTGAACGAGTGGTACAGTACATGGGTTGACGGAGTGGTACATGGGTTGACCGAGTGGTACATGGGTTGACCGAGTGGTACATGGGTTGACAATCACACATTCACAACCATTGGTTGAATCACTCAGTCACAGACTACATCCACCCCCGAAAGCTCTGCATTTCGTCCACTACAAATTTAACTCACATCTGCAAGATTAGCTATGGCTTCGGGCACGCGGTCCTGCAGTTTATCTTCTATGGCTGTGGCACCGATGAGCTCCAGGTCTGTCTCAATCAGCTGATAGACCTCGGACACTTGGGCGTCCCGGTCCACCAACGAGGTGCTCGCCGCGTGGTGTTTCTTACGCCATTCCGTAAACTCGTCAGCGCCAATATTCCGACGAGCCAACACAAGTGTACGGAGACCGCGAGATGCAAAATCCTAAAAAAAATTAATAGGAGGTTGATAGTGAAGTGATTATTGGTATATATACAATATATTGTACAGCTAAGAAGCTAATATGAATATTATTCCTTAAATAAATGATAACAATAAAGATTAAAGTATTAAATGCTTATCTTATCTTATGTTAAACAAAATAATTGTAAGTTTATGATGTCCAACCTGTAAATGTTTGAGAGTTGTATCGTGAAGAACTTCGGATTTCTTTGACTTTTTCAGCCTTTCGAATATAACGTTATCCGCGCCTTTACAGTACAGCGTTATAACGTTATCCTTGCGAACTATAACGCTCATTCGTTTGCGAACGTTATTGAAGTCGAGAATACACAGCAGCTCGTACGTGGCTTCTAGACCTCCTTCCATAATAGTTATATTGGAGGGGTTCCGAGACTGTAACGGAATGATCAGATATAAGAAAATCTTTAATAAGTCGTGTGGGGGGGGGGGGGGGGGGGGGTAATGGAATACTTACTAAAATAAATTTATAAATATCCAACCATATACAATAAGTAATTTAAGTTTCTGACTATGTGCTATAAATTAATTTAAGTTAAATAAATAAATTCATTATTATAATTAAAAATACTATAATTTCTAAGGAGTTTATACAGCTAGGTATTATTAAATGTTGAAGATGACAAAGTCAACCAAAAGCCTTTTTGAAGCGACCAACCTTAAACACGTAACCGAAGTTCCTGGCTGCACTCACTAAGGCCCCCTCGTCTGGGCTCTGAGCCTGGTACAACAGTTCAGTATCCCGAACCTATAAGAACCACAATGAGTTATTCGTATAGCGTGAACGAAAACCCACGTAACTACAACTCAAGGACATTAAGCTTTATACGCCCTCCAGCCTGCCAAGTCTTTACGCGGCGTGATGACAGGTTTATTGTTTACTTTCATTCTGTGCACACACTATGGTAATTAACTAGACTAATTTCGCATTCGATTCGACTAAATTCGACACTTTCTCTTCACACCATTTTTAAAACCCAAGAATTCCGTGACATACAAAATCGACTAAAACACCCAACAACTTACATCCGCCATGACAGTATGACATAAAGAAAGTAGTCTGAAGAAATCATTAGCTTCTTTAGAACCAGTTGCCATGGTATCCAATAAGGATTGATCGTAGAAATTAAAGCTGTCCTCGTACCATTCGGGATTGAATTCACTAAAATCCACTGGTTTAGTCGACTAAAGAAAATAGACGTACAATAGAGTTAGTTAATAAAAGCTCTGGATAGTAGGGAGGCTGGGACACCACCACAGAAAACACAAAAAGGAACCTAAAAATTGAGTTTTTCAAGATTCCAAAAATTGGAACAGCCCATTTGCGTAAAGTTGTTCAACATAAAGGGGTCAAGAAAAGGGTTGGATAGTGAGAGTATTCAACCTAGGGAGTTAAGTGTGACGCCCTCACTTACAGGTAACTTCCAAGAGAGGCTTTGTGTGTAAATGTGGTTTAGGTAGACAGAAAATATACTTTACTTTCTTATAATAATTATTATATATAATAAAATAAAATAAGTATTAATTAAGATTTCACACTCAATGTAACTCACGAACCTCAGTGATGTCGCATGGTTGGCCGGCCTTGTCCAGCGGCAAGCCATAAACAACGCCATCTATCGAGCATAAGTTGAAAGTCATAATGTTTTGAGTTAGGGTTCCTGAAAACATAAAATAATTTATTTTAACAAAAATAGCTTTCATGGCATTTAAATTTCAACAACAACTGTCAACGTATTCTTGTTTTGAATGTCTGCCTCTTCCCAATATATCTATCACCTATTATTGATTCAATGTGAAGTAATGGATGCCCAAGAACAAATCACGTGTACACTTGTTTTTTTGGAGGAATCCTGAGGCATCTATGCTCTAGACGGTACCATAAGTTGTTGGTCACCACGGAAATGGAGCATAAGATAAGGTAGATGCGGAATAAGTGTCGCTTGGATGAGTTGGTGAGGGTTCGCAAGTATAAATCCGTAAACACACGTATACCTGTTTTGTCACTGAACACGTATTCTATTTGGCCGAGTTCCTCGTTTAGTGTCGTGGTCCGTGCATGAGCTCCGGTCTCACTCACAGAGTAGAACATCTGTTTATCCCAATCGATAAGCCACGATTGTATCATTCGTATAATTTCCACGCTAAATAAATAAATGTAGGTAAATAAATAAGCGTTTAAACTACCGAAATGTTAAGGAGCAGGTAGCTAGCAATTCTAACCAAAACAATAAACAAAGGTACAGGTTACAGTTTCATTTTTCTTCAAGGTTGTCTGTTGTGGATTATTGTCAGCTGTCCGCGTAGAATTTACAGCAAAGAGTAAATAACGTTGAGACTAAGTGTTGAATGTTGTTCTCTATTAAACTGTTTGTTAAACAATAGTGTTAAAAAGTTAACACTCGCTTCGCTCAAATTTGCTTTATTAAGTTATCATTTAGTGTAATAGTATCCGCAATACTAATTAAATGCAATAATTAATTAGAAGTTTGTATACCTCCATCCCTGACGAAATGATATTGTTTCATAATAATCTTACCTAACATAAAGTGAAATCGGTACAACTGTGTTCATTAAAATAATATAACCCCAGAATATAAGAAAGGCGAGCATAGCGGAATTGTTGAACTCCTCGGGCCACGGAAGGTAAATCTGGAAGTAGTAGCCGTAGTTGGACTCCCAGGCCCCAGCACAGATAGCCAGAACGAAACACATAATCACCAGAAGGAGGAAAATCTGGAACCAAAATAGTGAAAAAATAAAAATAACAAACCCAGAGATAGAAACCGGATAAAATGGAGAAAATAGGAAAAATATACACAAATAAAACAGAGATAAAATTATAAACGACAGGCAAAACAAAAAGAAAACCCGGAAAAAATAAATAATGGAAAATCAACAGAAGTGAAATTGAATTGAAAATACAATCCCGCTAAACAACAACCCTAACCTAATCAACCCTATGAGGTGTGAGTCAGGAAATGTATGGAAATTTACAAGAAATTTTTCCGGAAATTTCCTATTTTATTAATTTATTATTATAAAGTTTACTATTTCTTTCACAATTTAATACATCCTGCTATTTTGCCATTTTAAGCACATTCTGAAAACACAAAGTAGAGTAAACACAAGGAACAAGTGATTACTGCGTAGTTGGGTTGAGGTTGTACGTTGTCTTGGCTCTTGTGGTCGTAACTTCGGGTGAAGTATACTTTTCCAGAAATTTCCTTTAAAAAAACATATTTCCGGAAAACTCACATCCCTAAACCTAACCTAACCTAACCTAACCTAACCTAACCTAACCTAACCTAACCTAACCTAACCTAACCTAACCTAACCTAACCTAACCTAACCTAACCTAACCACACACTAACCATAACCACAATGACATTAAGCAGCCTATCGATACTAGTCCGTTTGAATGTTGTCTGTCCACTGTTCTGCATTAGTTTAGTATCTGGGCCGGCGAATAGGACCAGCCCGTAGCACCATGGGGTGTTCCTAAGAATGCACCCCCTCAGCAGCAGTTTGTCGTTGTCCAACGAGTAGGTTTCATCCTCCCAAGACAACCTCCCCTCGAATTTATCCAAAACGTTGTTCGGGGCCTCGCAATTTATAAGCCCTGAAAATATGAAAAAAAACAAATATGTTTAAACAAACAACAGTTTCACAGAAAACATTGATAGACGATATATATATATATATAATTCTTTAATAAAAAGCATATTTTTGCATGCTGAAATGGATGCACAAACTAATAAAATAGACATACAGTAAAATATCGATATGCATCGAAAACTAAAATAATTAATGATATGTGTATCGCTTCAAATTTGGTTCATATAGAGTATTTAACCAGAGCTTTAAGAGTTACAGGTGATCTAATATACATAAAATCGTCAAGTTGCGCAACACCATAGGCGGACATTGTAGCTCTTAACAAAGTCGATTGATCTAGTCTAAGAACACAATCTAGTAGAAAATGCGATTCGGATTCAGGCTCACCACATAAACAGGCACAATCATCAATGTCACCATATCTGCTTCTCATAAGAGCCAGGTTGCCCTGACCGAGCACCAAACCGAGAATGAAGGATTCATGAGCTCTACCACAGGATAGATTTATGGGTGTAAGTGACGGCAGCTGGTTTGTTTTGATCAGAGAATCGTTCAAATTGAGAGACTTTTTCCATACATCCTGTGTATACATTTTCATTTGTCCTTGAGTGTAGTGCAATTGCCGTGAGTCTATATTCTCGATTTCAATTAAACGACTAGATCTCTCATTGTTTAACCAAGCAATATATGTTTTCACATCGTTCAAGTGTGAGGCAAAACTGTTTTTTAAGGACAGTTCGGAAATCGCTTTCAACGACATTGTAATGTCTTCCGATCTCGACAATGATTTCAACAGATATTTGGACCTGATTACCTGACAAAATATTTCGGGAGGCGGAATGCCACATATCACTTCTAGTTTATTTCTGTGAGGGTTATATAAAGCACCAACAGATTGTTTTAGCATTATGCCCCATAGATCATTAAGAATTTTTATGGCTTCCCGATTCATCCATACTGGTGATGCATACAATAGTCTTGGTAGTAGTACCGACTGTATTAGCTTTGTTGCTGCTAGTAGGTTTATTCCGCTGGATGGCTTCACAAATTTACTTATGAGATCCCAAATACTCCAGAATTTTTGCAATAGTGACCTGAGATGAAATTCAAAGGACATATTAGAGTCAAAAATGATTCCAAGAATTTTGGTCTCATGAATATAGCTACATACACTATTCCCCATGACTATTTTAGGTAAGGCATCATAGTCAATGTGAGGCATGTTTATTATCACAATGTCTGTCTTTTCTCCATTAGTTTTTAGTCGCCATTTTGTACACCATGTACTAAATTGGCTACAGTCTGTTTGAACTTGACTTAGGCAGACTAACAGGGCCTCCATTGATTGATCACATCCTCTATAATTAGAGCTATCATCTGCGTATTTGTATTGCGACAACAACTCTACAATGTAGAAACAGAAAAAGTCCATTGAAAGGACACGTCCTTGAGCTAACCCGATTTCAACATCTAGACAAAACGTTTCTGATTTGTAGTCATTAACAACTATTTCTATATTACGGTGTTTTAATATGGTTGTGATGCATTTCAGAATTTTCCCCCTAATACCGGCATTATATAGTTTATAGAGGAGTCCGTTTATCCATATAGAATCAAAAGCCTTCTCTACATCTATAGTAGTTAAAACACCTGATCTACCATTTGATGTATCTTCTTTTATCATACTTGTTAATTTATATAGGTAGTCTACTGTGCTCGAGTTAGGTTTGCAGAATTGTGATTTGTCGCAGTGTGGTCCAACTAAATCTTGAATTCTATGTTTAATCAACCGTTCAAAAAGTTTACCAAAATATGACGATATAGAGATAGGTCGGTATGAACCTGGGAATTTGTAATCTCTTTTACCTGCTTTTTTGATAAACTTAATCATATTCAATGGCAGACGAATAGCGGTATATATTATACGGTATATATTTTAACCTCTTTACTCACCGTCAAACCGCCCCATGGCGTCCACCCATCCCCCAACTCTGTCCTCTTTACTCACCGTCAAACCGCCCCATGGCGTCCACCCGATCTCCCAACTCTGCCCTCTTTACTCACCGTCAAACAGCCCCATGGCGTCCACCCATCCCCCAACTCTGTCCTCTTTACTCACCGTTAAACCGCCCCATGGCGTCCACCCGATCTCCCACCTCTGCCCTCTTTACTCACCGTCAAACCGCCCCGTGGCGTCCACCCGATCTCCCACCTCTGCCCTCTTTACTCACCGTCAAACCGCCCCATGGCGTCCACCCGATCTCCCAACTCTGCCCTCTTTACTCACCGTCAAACCGCCCCATGGCGTCCACCCGATCTCCCAACTCTGCCCTCTTTACTCACCGTCAAACCGCCCCATGGCGTCCACACGATCTCCCACCTCTGCCCTCTTTACTCACCGTCAAACCGCCCCATGGCGTCCACCCGATCCCCCAACTCTGCCCTCTTTACTCACCGTCAAACCGCCCCATGGCGTCCACACGATCTCCCACCTCTGCCCTCTTTACTCACCGTCAAACCGCCCCGTGGCGTCCACCCGATCTCCCACCTCTGCCCTCTTTACTCACCGTCAAACCGCCCCATGGCGTCCACCCGATCCCCCAACTCTGCCCTCTTTACTCACCGTCAAACCGCCCCGTGGCGTCCACCCGATCCCCCAACTCTGTCCTCTTTACTCACCGTTAAACCGCCCCATGGCGTCCACCCGATCTCCCACCTCTGCCCTCTTTACTCACCGTCAAACCGCCCCGTGGCGTCCACCCGATCTCCCACCTCTGCCCTCTTTACTCACCGTCAAACCGCCCCATGGCGTCCACCCGATCTCCCAACTCTGCCCTCTTTACTCACCGTCAAACCGCCCCATGGCGTCCACCCGACCCCCCAACTCTGCCCTCTTTACTCACCGTCAAACAGCCCCATGGCGTCCACCCGATCTCCCAACTCTGCCCTCTTTACTCACCGTCAAACAGCCCCATGGCGTCCACCCATCCCCCAACTCTGTCCTCTTTACTCACCGTTAAACCGCCCCATGGCGTCCACCCGATCTCCCACCTCTGCCCTCTTTACTCACCGTCAAACCGCCCCGTGGCGTCCACCCGATCTCCCACCTCTGCCCTCTTTACTCACCGTCAAACCGCCCCATGGCGTCCACCCGATCTCCCAACTCTGCCCTCTTTACTCACCGTCAAACCGCCCCATGGCGTCCACCCGATCTCCCACCTCTGCCCTCTTTACTCTCCGTCAAACCGCCCCATGGCGTCCACCCGATCTCCCAACTCTGCCCTCTTTACTCACCGTCAAACCGCCCCATGGCGTCCACACGATCTCCCAACTCTGCCCTCTTTACTCACCGTCAAACCGCCCCATGGCGTCCACACGATCTCCCAACTCTGCCCTCTTTACTCACCGTCAAACCGCCCCATGGCGTCCACACGATCTCCCAACTCTGCCCTCTTTACTCACCGTCAAACCGCCCCATGGCGTCCACACGATCTCCCAACTCTGCCCTCTTTACTCACCGTCAAACCGCCCCATGGCGTCCACCCGATCTCCCACCTCTGCCCTCTTTACTCACCGTCAAACCGCCCCATGGCGTCCACCCGATCTCCCAACTCTGCCCGCTTTACTCACCGTCAAACCGCCCCATGGCGTCCACACGATCTCCCACCTCTGTCCTCTTTACTCACCGTCAAACCGCGCCATATGGCGTCCACCCGATCTCCCAACTCTGCCCTCTTTACTCACCGTCAAACCGCCCCATGGCGTCCACACGATCTCCCAACTCTGCCCTCTTTACTCACCGTCAAACCGCCCCGTGGCGTCCACCCGATCTCCCACCTCTGCCCTCTTTACTCACCGTCAAACCGCCCCATGGCGTCCACCCGATCTCCCAACTCTGCCCTCTTTACTCACCGTCAAACCGCCCCATGGCGTCCACACGACCTCCCACCTCTGTCCTCTTTACTCACCGTCAAACCGCGCCATATGGCGTCCACCCGATCTCCCACCTCTGCCCTCTTTACTCACCGTCAAACCGCCCCATGGCGTCCACACGATCTCCCAACTCTGCCCTCTTTACTCACCGTCAAACCGCCCCATGGCGTCCACCCGATCTCCCAACTCTGCCCTCTTTACTCACCGTCAAACCGCCCCATAGCGTCCACCCGACCTCCCACCTCTGCCCTCTTTACTCACCGTCAAACCGCCCCATGGCGTCCACCCGATCTCCCAACTCTGCCCTCTTTACTCACTGTCAAACCGCGCCATATGGCGTCCACCCGATCTCCCAACTCTGCCCTCTTTACTCACCGTCAAACCGCCCCATGGCGTCCACACGATCTCCCAACTCTGCCCTCTTTACTCACCGTCAAACCGCCCCATGGCGTCCACACGATCTCCCACCTCTGCCCTCTTTACTCACCGTCAAACCGCCCCATGGCGTCCACCCGATCTCCCACCTCTGCCCTCTTTACTCACCGTCAAACCGCCCCATGGCGTCCACCCGATCTCCCACCTCTGCCCTCTTTACTCACCGCCAAACCGCCCCATGGCGCCCACCCGACCTCCCAACTCTGCCCTCTTTACTCACCGTCAAACCGCCCCATGGCGTCCACCCGATCTCCCAACTCTGCCCTCTTTACTCACCGTCAAACCGCCCCATGGCGTCCACCCGATCTCCCACCTCTGCCCTCTTTACTCACCGTCAAACCGCCCCATGGCGTCCACCCGATCTCCCAACTCTGCCCTCTTTACTCACCGTCAAACCGCCCCATGGCGTCCACACGATCTCCCACCTCTGCCCTCTTTACTCACCGTCAAACCGCCCCATGGCGTCCACACGATCTCCCACCTCTGCCCTCTTTACTCACCGTCAAACCGCCCCATGGCGTCCACCCGATCTCCCAACTCTGCCCTCTTTACTCACCGTCAAACCGCCCCATGGCGTCCACACGATCTCCCAACTCTGCCCTCTTTACTCACCGTCAAACCGCCCCATGGCGTCCACCCGATCTCCCAACTCTGCCGTCTCTACCAGCGCTTGTTTACACTTTAGATTGGTCTCGCCGTCCAATTCAGCTGTTTCAATGTAACACAGACTGTGTGGTTCGCTGGTAGACAGTAACAGAAGATCGGCAGCTACGAACTGGTTGTTTTGCATCTTTATTATATCACCAACCTGAACATTCCGCCATTTCTCTTCTTTGAGCCTAAAAGCACAAAACCCAGGTAAATCAGCACAAAAAAAAACAAGAAAAAAATACTGTAAACAAGTATTTTCACGCCATCATCTAGTAGTTATCCAAAACCATTATTGAAATACCGACTTGGAAAGCAATGTGTATATCATAGCGGTATATACTACGTTAGACAAAGGACTCACCATCCATTCCTAAGGACCTCTGTTGGTCTGTTATTCACAACGTTGTCACTCTGATGACGTTTCTAAATAAATGAAATATTAAATAAATATTAAATTTCACGTTTTACTCATTTTGGCATCACTCGAGCCAAACTTTTGGAATTTGTACAAAACAAAAATAAATAATTTCCCGAAGAGTAATTATTTAATTATTTAATTAACACACCTTGTCGTCCAGAGCATCTTTCACGGCAGTAAAACAGAGAACCGCTGCTAAGGGAACAATAGTGGTCACTGGCGTCAGAGACGATATTTGTGGAATAAGCTAAACAGATAAACAAAAATGAGTAAAAATTTAGAGAAACTGTAACTATAGAGGAACACTCAATAGTTACTGCAATAAACTTATAGAGAGAGGAATATAGGGTTCATATTGCTTGAAATTTGTAACACAACTAGGTCAACTCACCGTCCACACGGAGCCTGATTTTCGACTTTGCCTTTACATTTTTATAGGTTTTTATAAGTCACTTACTCACTATGTTAGGTGGGAGGCCAGCAGATTGGATTTTAAGAACTGGGCCTTACTAATGTTTTATAGGTTAATAATAATGAATGACATTTATGGGCTGTGATTACTCTGATTATCAGACTGTAAGCAAAGCTGTTCAATGAGGAGGAAGCTACCTACACTACGTTTGTCTATGGACGCTCTTCTTATAGCCAGCTTGCTGTCTTTTCTAGTTATTATAAAATGTGTCTTAAATTGCGAAATTTTTCTTCGAATCGCGGCCATTATTTACATTAACCCCGATGGTTATGTATAATTTGAAAGCTGAAAGCGTATGTTACAAGGATTCCAAATATGTAACAACAATCTCGGAGTATAGCCGTTCAAATATAGCCGTTCAAAGATTGCAAGAATTATTATATTTTATCTATTTGTATGGAATTAATTTCACACTACCAAATCGCCAGGGCGACATATTTTCCAGCTTTATATCGCAGTGTGCCATTATTTCTCAGTATGACCCTACACGCCATACATTTACTATGTACACCATGACCCGTAATATATTGTCATTTTCTGATGACACGGACACGCCCCCAAATTTTTCTACAAATCTTTATCATATTGCTTGAAATTTGAAACACAACTAGTTCAACTCACCGTTGTTGACCCCATGAAGCAGGAATTTTCGATTTTGCCTTTAAATTTGTTTTATAAGCGTTTTAAAAATAAAGAAATCACACCATCCGTATCGTCGCCATTCTTCACTTTAGTCGTAATTTTTTCACATCAATAGAAAGCTTGCGTTGAAAGGATTCCAAATATGTAACAATATCTGAATGTCGTTGAGAAACAGATGAGATATAGGCGTTTAAAGATTGCAAAAATTATTGTTCGCTGCAGGCCATTTATTCTATTTAATAAATACACAATATTCTGGAACGTGTTATTTATTTTATGAGTTGGTTGGCAACAGCGGAATGCCTATACAATATCTATATTGCGTAGCTAATCATACATAAACAAATTGTTCCAGAATATTGTGTCCAATTCCAATTTTGTTTTCCGCCACTGTAAAAATTAAGAATATTTATTTTTACGTAGTTCCTCTAATTTTTCTGTATATTAATTATCCGCTGTAAATTGAATAATTGATAATTTAAAATTATTAAGGAACAAGTTTAACACACTAAACAGCAATCTGAAAAATAATTACATTAAATCAAAATTCGCTGAGGCCTCAAATAGCAAAACATGTTGGCAAATAATAAACAAAATCCTGAACAGAAATAAAAACTTACGAAATATATGCAGCTTAAAACATCTTGGAAAACTAATAACTGAAAAGAAACAAATTGTAGATATTTTGAACAGCACGTATATAAATATAGGAAATTTCTATAAGGACGCGCCAATATCAAGTCAAGGCAACAATAAATTAAATGTCAAAGACGTTCACAAGTTTTCATTTACGGGGGTAACAGAACTCGAAGTTTTTGAAATAATTAATAAACTAAATAAAAATAAATCTAGTGGGCCTTCGAACATACCAACAGAAATATTTAAACAGTTAAAAGCCGACATAGTTATTCCACTAACATACATATTAAATCAGTGCCTAACGAAATCAAAATTTCCAGATAAACTGAAAATAGTCAACATAAAACCAATTTATAAAAAAGGCGATGCTCTTCACCCAGAGAATTATAGACCAGTAGCTGTAACATCACCAATTGCGAAGGTATTACAAAGGTGAATATATAGCGGTGGCATTTTTGGATCTCAGCAAGGCATTTAATTCCATAAATAGACAAGTTTTAATAGATAGACTACCAACTAGGGTTTCACACCACAGCAACATCGCTCATACAAAATTATTTACATAACCGGAAACAATGGGTAAGCATGGGTCAAACAAAATCCGATTGGTTAGTAGAAACTAGGGGAGTACCACAAGGAACTATTTTGGGCAGCCTACTATTCACACTATATATAAATGACATTCACCACGCCACACAAAATACAACGGACATATTGCAATACGCAGACGACACAGTATTATATACAACACATAAGGACCCCGTAGAGGCAACAAAAATACTAGAAGCTGAAATTGACACAATAAATAAAACGTTTCAAGATCGCCATTTAAAATTAAACCCTTCAAAAACTGAATTTTTACTCTTATCACCAAAACAACAACAAACAAATATCACGAATACTCATACACAAATTCATCTTCACGTGGGGCAGGCAGATCCAATAGACCAATCACTATCAGTTAAATATTTAGGTGTACAAATAGATAACCAATTGCAATGGAAAGAATATATAGATAAAATGACTCAAAATATGGCACTCTCACATTACCATACCACAACTACTGTTCACAATTACTTATACCATTACATGGCAAGCACGGGCACAAGGAAAAACTATATAAAATTGAAAAATTACAAAATTATGCACTCCGAACAATATATGGCAAACGCATTAGAGACACCACAGGCACTGAACTACGTAAGAAAGCACAAATCCCTTTGCTGTCAGCCTTACGCGAATATGTCGGACTACAATTTCTATATAAATACATTAACAATATAACACAACCGTTCTCAACTCTCGACCTACCATTCCTAAATCGAGCAGTCATAAAAATAAATCCACGCACTAACAACATAAACATTCCACACACAAAAAACGGTTGTGTACAAAACACAGACCCACCCCAGGTACAAAACACAGACCCCCCAGGTACAAAACACAGACCCCCCCAGGTACAAAACACAGACCCCCCCAGGTACAAAACACAGACCCCCCCAGGTACAAAACACAGACCCCCCCAGGTACAAAACACAGACCCCCCCAGGTACAAAACACAGACCCCCCCAGGTACAAAACACAGACCCCCCCAGGTACAAAACACAGACCCCCCCAGGTACAAAACACAGACCCCCCCAGGTACAAAACACAGACCCCCCCAGGTACAAAACACAGACCCCCCCAGGTACAAAACACAGACCCCCCCAGGTACAAAACACAGACCCCCCCAGGTACAAAACACAGACCCCCCCAGGTACAAAACACAGACCCCCCCAGGTACAAAACACAGACCCCCCCAGGTACAAAACACAGACCCCCCCAGGTACAAAACACAGACCCCCCCAGGTACAAAACACAGACCCCCCCCCCCCCCCAGGTACAAAACACAGACCCCCCCAGGTACAAAACACAGACCCCCCCCCCCAGGTACAAAACACAGACCCCACAGAGGGGGGGGGGGGGGGGTGTGTCTGGGTGTAACTAACTAACCACTAACAATGCCAGCTCACGGCTGTACTGTACGGTAGGTAGTCAGGCAGTGTCAAGAGTTACACCCAGACACCCCCCCCCCCCTTTGTGGGGTCTGTGTTTTGTACCTGGGGGGGTCTGTGTTTTGTACTGGGGGGTCTGTGTTTTGTACCTGGGGGTCTGGGGTCTTGGGTCTGTGTTTTGTACACAACCCACAAAAAACAGATACGGGCACGAAAGTATTACGGTAAATCTTATTAATTTATGGAACACATTACCGGTTCACGTGACAAGTTCAAAATCACTCCAAATTTTTAAAAATCAATTGAAAACAATATTCCATGTAAAATTTGAGCGGAGCGAGGTGACATAATTAGTAATATATAATAAAATGAACACGAACCGCAAAATAAACACAAAATTCAAAATAAAAAAACCTGCACCCCCAACAAATGAATGTTTAATAACAAACTATCTTTAACAATTACCTACCTATTGATTACGTTTATTGTGCTGTGTAGTGTACTACCGTTTAGTTAGGAATTATTAGATACAGTAGCTTATATGTATATTTAGTTAGAAACATGCATCATAGATACATGCCGCCCTGTGACACTTATTCAGTCAATTATCAGTAGGTACCTCGTGTACAAACTGCCTCATGTATGTTTTG